>CM038471.1:32450876-32750876 GCA_021464415.1 Lonicera japonica | reverse complement strand
GTAGCCCCCGATTGATCCTCCCCCTTTCGTGCGTCTTCCCCAGCGGATGGAGGCTGAGACCATTACCCAGCTAGCCGGGGGGATATACTTTGCTGGTTTTCTTAGAGGGCCTGAGGTGGCATATGGAGATTACGTTACCAGACACGTGATGCCGGGTTGCCCCCTGTTGCTGTTGAGCCTATGTGGGCGATGGCAATCCCCATTGGGTATGCTCCCTCTACTGCTGATCCTGAGGTTCCTCCTCCTACACCGCCGGTTGATTCTCCTGATTATCCTGCCTCTCCTGAGGGCACTGGGCAGGGCGCCTATGTTCCGATGGGAGGTACTGCCTTTGGAGGTTTTGACTTTAGCGAGTCTGCACCACCCTCCACCGCATCCATGCTAGAATCCATGCAGGCCTCCTCACTTTGATGTGGCTCCTTCTTTCAGTGGTGTACATCTGTTGATGCTACCTCTTACTTATAGTGATGAGCCGTCTCACACTACAGAGCCATCATATTAGGCCGGTCCTTCTCATCAAGTTAGGCCTACTTATCCGACCTATCACCTGCCTGCCATCCTATACTCGTATCCCATTATTTGGGATGGTGTGGTTGGCTCTCGGGACATCTCCCTAAATACACCTCCTTGTCAGCAGTATTTTCCACTTCCTTAGGGCATGCTAGACCATGAGGTATAATTTTTCTTCCCTACTTATGTTCTTTAAGCTATTCCATTCACCCCTATCCTCGTACTGATTGCTTGCACTTGTTCCCCTTTTTTAGATGGGCACATTCTACACTCGGGAGATCCAGGATGCTCACATGGTGATCAGTTCTTGGTCTGCTTTTGGGACGGATTATGCTACCTGAGTGGAAGTGCTTTAACAAATTCTTGGCAGCATGAGCGTCGGGGTACTCGATCTTGGACCCGTACTCAGAGCCAGTTCGTGCATAAGGGATGGCAGTCATCTCAAGGTGGCCAAGTCCCGGAGGATTCATATACAAGCAAAAGGACCTGGCAAGATTGATGGCTTTTTACAGGATGGCTTTTTAGGATGTTTCTAGGACAAAATTTTTCTCCTTGGTGGTTAGATTTACTTTTGGATGATTTTAAGTTGGTTTTTGGATTGAATGGTTTTGAATTGGTTTTTGGATTAATTTTATGCATTGGATTGTAGGGTTTTAGGACTATTTGAATGGTTTTTGGATTGTTCTTTATAGGGTGATCGACTTTTATTTGCTTGCATTTCTATACCTACACACTTGTTAGTACTATGCATATTTTATTATCTGCAAAATAGACGTTAGGAGACAGCCCAACAGTGAGCAAAGAAATGGAAAATATTAGAAAGAAAATGACTCAAATGAATACATTAATACAAATGAGGAAAGGAAAAAAATAATGGTAAAAGAGATGGAAGACAAAAATTTTATTAACAACTAGCCGACAAAAATTGGCTAAAGAGAAGTCAAAACAAATATTCACAGAGGGGGCACATAATCCATACTTCGAAAAGTTATGAAAAATACACTAAGCAACGAAAAGAATCGCCAAAAACCTGATCAACCATACGGCTAGTCTGATTACCCGTGCGGTTAATCTAGGATTGCCCGTACAGTTAATCCAATTGACCGTACAGTCAATCTCAAAACAAAGGCATTTTTATAAAACAGTGTCCGAATGGAGCCATTCTTTCCTCAAAAGTCATTTCCGAATGAACCTCGAAAATTCTTCCATGAGATCAGAAATTAGTGAATCACAGAAGGAATACGCGCTCCTACTTGATTCGTTTTACGATACTATTTTCGATACTTTCCAGCTTGGTCCCATGAGGTTCTTCTTCCATTGACAGACCCAAGAAATTGACTAGCCTATGTTACATGTAGCCCTGCATTTCTGGCAATCGGACTTGCACGTGTTTCGATTCAGATTGGATGAACTTTTCCCGACGTATGACAATTTTTCTTGTATCCTAGAAATGGGGACCAAGGATAGCCAAGCCTTGCTCGGATCGTTCAGTTCAATTTAGCAAAATTTGTCCGCTCTGTTGGGTGTTTCCAAAGTTTTTGCTCGTCAAGATGTAATTAGCAAAAAGGTTGACCTGCCTATGTTGATAGATTATTTCATGCAACGAAGGGAGCAAGCCTCGACTGATACCGGTCATCACAACTTAGCGATTTTACTGCTCTTTGCAGATCTTATGTTTGTCAGCCCCGTTCCCTTAATCCATTTCGGCGTTTTGAATGCAGTGAAGGCGTATTTGATAGGGCTAACTCAGTGCCTATCATTCTCTCCGATACTCTCCAATGGATGGATGGTTATTATCAACAACCGATATATTTTAGTGGCAGCCCTCTTTTACTATTAATATGGCTCTTGGAGAGGTTTGGTATGTTAATCCAACCGAAGTTTATGACATTCGACGCAGTAGCGCTGTTCTGGAGGCATCGCGTTCATGATTTCAAACAACTAGCTCTTAATAGTTGGTTAGAGGCTTGGGTGGACTGGTTTGGCTGTTACAACATATCAGCGATTTAGTGGATCGTCCCCTAGTGGAATATTACTTGCTTTATCCTCGGGATGCCCAATGTATTCTACGTGAAACTAATTAGTTTGGACTGATCTTATTTCTATATCCCGAGCAGGTTGCTTCTTCAATTCGGAAAGGCACAAATAATTTCTTAACCCCACAGGATTTTCATAAGAAGTACGTTTCTATGACTCATGCCAAAGAGGTCCGTCCCTTGGAAAGCCCGTGGACTGCTCATTATGCATATGTGGAGGTCGTGGATCTCTCCGTTCTGACCACCCTGCTTTCTTTGGAAATGATCTTGTCTTTGTGGAGCTTTGCTCAAACCGCCTCAGTGGGCCGTCCTTGGCTTAACAATTGGTATACTTGGATGCACATGGGAGAGATGACCACTTCCCAAATTGTTTAACTGTACAGTTTGTATGAGACCTGGCATTACAAAATGGTCGCTGATCGAGGTCCTTGAGCCCTTATTCATTCTAGGCAAACATACACAGAATACATGGATGATTAGAACTGGTGGTTTTAATCCCTCGCCAACCCTTCGTGGTTTTAGTTTCAAGTTTTGAAAATGTTGTGTTTTTTTTAACAAAGAAATATCAAGTTGTTTTTAATATCCTCATGTGTTGTGATTCTGACAAATCAAAAGATGAGTTTTTTTTTAATTCTTAATGACCACTTGCGAACTTGCATTAATATCTTTGGCAACCTTTAGAGGACTAACTGAATAGCGTTTAGGGAAAAATGGTAATGTGAAAGATGGACTAGACCCGAAGTAACTTTTCGGGCTACCTACGTACCTTCTTTTGAAAAGAAAAGATTTTGTTTTGATAAAACAAGTGATGTTTGGAGGATCAAGTTCTCATAGTTCTAAAATGGTGGTGGAAGTGGAAAAGATGTTCTCCCCTTGATATATATATATACTTTTTTAGGGGTAGAACTTCTTGAGAGGGTCGAGATTGGTTGGTTGGGGTAGTAAGATGCCATCAGAGTCAACTAAGGTGGTGGCTCCTCCTGTCAGGATTTTATCAACTATGTAGGGTCCACTCCAAGTAGGGACGAACTTTCCGCAAGGGTCACTGATGGGCTCGCGCATCTCTCTTAATACAAAATCCCCTCTTTGATGGTCCTTTTTTTGACATTCTTGTTGAAGGCCCGAGCCACTCGGCGTTGGTACCCTTGGTGATGGTAAGTGGCTTTCAGTTGTTTTTTGTCGAGCATCACTAACTCTTCATATCGGCATTGTACCCATTCGTTTTTTGGAACTCGATTTTCCAAGCGAACTCATAGATAGGAAACTTCAACCTCCACATGCAAGACTGCTTTTGTACCATAGACTAAAGAGAAAGGACTCATCTTTGTGGAAACCCTTTCGGTTGTATGGTAGCCCCAAAGTACAAAAGGTAACTTTAAATGCCAATATTTTCCATGTTCAACCATTTTAGCCAAGATGTTCTTCAGGTTCTTTTTAGCGGCTTTGACAGCTCTGTTTGTTTGGGATTGGTATAGGGAAGACCTGTGTCGTTTGATTCCATACTCTTCTAAAACGTCATTAGCCTCACCTTGGAAGTGTGCCCCGTTATCGAACATGACTTCTTTTGGTACTCTGTATCGACAAATTATGTTCTACCGGATGAATTGAGCCACTTTATTAGTGGTTAACACAGCATAAGACTTGGCCTCTACCCATTTTGAGAAGTAATCCATCGTCACTAGGATGTACTGATTTTCGTTGCTTGCTTTCGTATTTATCTGTTCGATAACGTGTATGCCCCATATTGAAAAAGGCCAGGGATAAGTCATAGAATACAATTCTTTTAGGGTCAGATTCTGAGCTTGGCGTACTTCTAACACTTATGACACCTTTCAACATATTGGTTGCAACTTACTTGTAAAGTAGTCCAAAAGTAGCCCTGCCTAATGATCTTCTTAAACAAGGTAGTCCCACTAATGTAGGGCCCGCACTCTCCATTATGGATTTGGCACATGATTTATGCGAATTAACTTTTAAGCACGCATTGGAAATAAGTTCCGTCATAGTGGCGTCTGTACAGGACATGGTCACAAAGGATGAATTGTGTTGCCAGTCTCCGAAAGGTGACCCGGTCTTTTTTATCGACCCCTGAAGGGTAGACTCCTTTGCTTAGAAGCCCCCAAATGTAGTAATACCAAACTGACTGATTTATAGTGTCCTCTTCCAGTACCTTAATTTTTAAACAGTATGCAGGCTCAGCCCTCTTCTCGACTATTAAAGGGAATGCCATCATCCCACGCGGGATATCTACTATGGAAGCTAAAGTAGCTAGTGCGTTGGTGAAGTTATTTATGTCTCTGGGTAAGTGAAAAAAGTGGACTTTTTTAAGTTGAACCGCGAGGCTTTCTAAAAGAACTTTGTAAAGGCAAAGTCTTTCATTAAGGATATGCCAATTGCCCAAAACTTGCTCAATTACTAACGACAAATCTCCATATACCTCTAGGACTTCGATCCCCTTCCCCAATGCTAACTGTAGACCAACAATGTAGGCTTCGTATTCGGCCATATTATTGGTGCACTTGAAATTGAGTTTGACTACTGAAGGAGAGATCTCATTAGTCGGTGATATTGGGAGCATGCCGATGCCACAACCTTTCTAATTTGCCGCTCCATCAAAGTAAAACTTCCATTTTGACTCCCCCTCAATTTATATGACTAACTCGTTTGAAAATTCGGCTTTTCCCAGTCTTCATCGGTCAACGGGTTGTCCGTCAAGTAATCTGCTATAATTTGTCCTTTGTTGCCTTCTGAGTGACATAGGAGATATCAAACTCAGACAAGAGGAAAAAAAATCTGGCCATTCTGCTAGATATAGCGGGTTTCTCAAATAGGTACTTAATGGGATCCATTCTCGAGATCAGCTTGACTTGGAAGGATAATAGGTAGTGCCTCAATTTTCGAGCCACTCTAACCAAAGCGGCACAGGTCTTCTTTAGAGTCGAATATCTAATTTCACAAGACGTAAACTTCCAACTAATATAATAAATCGCCCTTTCTTTCAAGGATGTTTCTACGCATTGGGCTAACATAGCCCCTGTGGCTGTATCGGTAACAGTCAAAAATAAGAGTAAAGGAAAATAAGGCTGTGGTATTATGAGGATCGGTGGCTTTAACAAATAGCGCTTAATCTTTCCAGCACTGACCATCCCAAACTCGGTCGAAATCTTTTTGAAACAATCTGAAGATCGACTCCCAAATATAAGTCAACTGTGATATGAAGTCGCTAATGTATTAGATTTTTCCCAAGAAATCTCTCACATCTTTTTCAGTCTTAGGCGTAGGCATTTTCGTGATGGCCTTTATCTTGGCGGGATCTATTTCAATACCTTCTTTGCTAACAATGTGCCTTAACAGCTTTCCTTTGGTGACCTTCAAAACACATTTTTTGCGGGTTGAGTTTCATCTTATATAATCGTAGTATCTCGAAGAACTTCCTTAGGGAAACGAGGTGGCTTTCCTTATCTTTGGACTTGATGATCATGTCATCCATATAAACCTCCACTTCTTTATGGATTATGTCATGTAAAATGGTTATGGCTGCTCTTTGATAAGTGGGCCCGGCGTTCTTTAATCAGAAATGCATGACTGTATAACAGTAGGTTCCCCAAGGTGTGATGAATGCTATGTTCTCCTCGTGGTCCGGGTGCATTTTAATCTGATTGTAAGCTAGAAAACCATCTACGAATGAATTTAGGGCATGCAAGGTAGTACTATCGACAATGATATTAATGTTTGGTAAGGGAAAATTGTCTTTGGGGCAAGCTTTGTTGAGATCCCTGAAATCTACACACTCTCGTACCTTTCTGGTGGACTTGGGCACTGGCACAACATTGGCTAACCATGTCGGATACTCGATGACCCGAATAAACTTAACTTTCAAGAGCTTCTCCACTTCCTCTTTTACTTTCAACGACCATTTGGGTTTTAATTTTCTCAGCTTTTGCTTGACCGATTTGATCTTATGAGGGATGTGAATTTTATGCATAACAATTGACTGATCTATTCCAGGCATATCTGTATAAGACCAGGTGAATACATCCACGAATTCTCGTAACAAGCTGAAGAAGTCAGACTACTCTTCAATGCTTAGAGTGGACCCTATCCTGACCTCTCTGGGTTCCTTGGGTGTACCTAGGTTAATGCTAACCAGGTCATCCTCACTAGGTTTCACGCAATCATTTTGCTTTAATTCAAGTTCTTTTAAGTAGCGTAAGAAATCATTTTCATCAAAATTTTCATCGATTATGTTTGTTTTGTCATAATCAATTATTTTTACCACACAAGGATAATCAAAAGCAACTTTTATATCATCATAAAGATGGGAGAATACAGCATTGTTTAAAATAGAGAAATCATCAAAAAACATAACATCATTAGTAATATGGAAAACTTTTTCTAGTTGGTGGCAGACTTTATTGGCCATAGGGGGTGATGACTTGCTCGGAAAGGATACCTAATACTTTAGTTGAGGCAAACCTGATGCTAATTCCAAAGATTTCAACAGTCGAGGGCTGTCTCCATTGAGCATGCAGACTTCGGCTTTTACCATGAACAGCCCGGTAATGTCTTCGATTATATGGTCTGTAGTCTTGGCCAGTGATATATCGACCAAGTCGATTTTCAGATATCCAATTTCTGGCTGGTGATTAATTGGTGCTCCTCAACACAAAAGACTTCCTAGTGAGGGGTTATCTCGTCTTTGGCATTCCTCCATGGTTCTGTAAAACCATTGTACGGGAAGGTGACTCCGCCCTTTACGAAGTAACTATTCAAAGTTGGAAAATACGGGGCCAATGCCGATAGTGTGCCTTCGTTGATTATACGAGCCTCTTTCTCTCTTAGTGCCTTGTGCCTATGCCTTTTAACTTTGCTGAATGAAACTCTTTCTCACTTGGCTTGTATCCCAGCTTGAATAGCCCTTTGTGCTCAGGGAAATCAAACCATGCATTCTGCCACTCCTTGATGCCTTTTCCCCAATCCTAGGCAGGGCATTTATTCCCACCTACGCATTATGCGAAGAGTATTTACGTTACCAAAAGGGGAGAAATCCGGCGCATAATGATCATCTCCACTGGTCTCAAGGGGCTAAACTCGGATGTGCTCAATGTGGAAACCACTGAGGGCAATCCCCTTATTCCCTTTATCAATTTTTAGAACCTACTTTTCATCAGTCGGCTCAACCTCTTCTATGTCAATATCTCCCCAGATTATCACGATGCTATCCCCAAATACGAATTTCACCTTTTGATGCAAAGATGACGAAATTGCCCCGAATGGGTGTAGCCCTGCTCGGTCTAAAAACATATTAAAATTGGCTGCCACATTTAGGACGTGAAAGTCTCTAGGGCACTCAATTGGCCCCAATTGGACCATCAAAGAAACAGTTCACATGGCTTCCCAACACGTGCTATCATAAGCTCGGATAGTGAAAGTGTAGGGTTGGAAGTGGGCTAGCCCGAGGCCTAGGTTGTTGGCCGTTCTAAGGGGGAGGACATTGATCGCTGAACCATTGTCAATTAACACTTGCCTTACCTTCTTTCCTCTTATCTCCACGGTGATGTGTAAGGCATGATTATGGCTCTTGCCGATCTTTGGAAAATCTTCATCGTTGAAAGCTAACAAACCTTGAGTGGTCAGGGTACTTATTGTGTTGATCATTTCAAAGGCGACATGTTAACTGGCACATTGATTTTATCCAATTCTCAACTCAAGGCAGTACGGTGGTGATATAAAAAGGACAATAAAATTCATAAGGAGATATTTGCTTGGGTTTTCTTCAACTATACAAGGACCTTATCATCCTTGGGCCAATTATTGGAATCAGTAGGGTCGTGCGATGCGGATGATGTACCTGGTTGTTTAGTAGACTTTCTTTTATCGGTTGCCCCTAGTGGGCCTTGGTAAATAAGACCAGAACGAGTTACATTAGTGACATATACTGGACTTGAAGAGGATTAGATTGCCGTGGCTATTGCTTGGGTTGTGCCGACTGCAGACGACTGGTGGTAGCTTCTCATTACTTTCTCAAAAGTGACGATCCTAATTTTCAGCGAGGGAGGGGCCATTACCAGTGTTTGAGACCTAAAGCCCTTTATAATTTCAGATATTTCGCCCCAAATAACTTGGTCGGCTACCCGATGCACAGTTCCTTCGGATAGGGTGAAGACATCATTACTCGGAAGGGGGATTTCTCTCACCCCTCGGGCCGGTAGTCTGTGATTTTGAAAAGCGGGAGTTATCAAGACAGATGGATCGATCATGACCTCATCCGTTCCAATGGCATTCATTTCGGCAATTCCATGACATGGCGGTAAAGGATTTCCAGTTAAATTGGGCGCAGGGTTTACCTTGAATTGCCAATTATCGATCAACTTCTGGATTTGGTTGCATAGAGTTACACAATCATCGGTTTTGTGGTTCGTACATTGGTGGTAGTGGCACTGAGCTGAATGATTCCAATTTGGGGGGTAGGATGTAGGTGGCGGACGGGTACTAATGGCTACAATAAGCCCATGTGTTGTAAACCTCTAAATACATGACTTAGCGGTTCTTTCAACTCGGTGTACTGCCTCAAGTTTTGGTTTTGGTATGGGTTTTTGGGATTGTTATAATTGTTGTTATAACAGTAGCCCCTTGGACTTTGGTTACCGGGGGGGTGCTAGTTAACCGTATCCAATGGCATGTACACTTTGATTCGGAGCAACATTCCACGTGGGTGCGATATGACTTACGGCAGGGGAGTTGGTTGTTGTGTAGTAGCATTTCGACGAGGCACATATTGGCTTGAAGGTTTCTTAGAGTCATTGTTCTTAGCAGCCTTTTGGGCCAACCTTTCTTCCATTTGGGTGGCTATGTCTACAAGGGCTCAAAAGTTTCTGGATCCTTTGGGTTATCATCTCATTTCGGCATGTTCGGTTCAGATTCCTTTGAACTATTTCAACTTGCTTGTCTTTTTTCGGGCAACTTACCATTTCGGCACTGAGCTTCCTTCAACAGTTTATGAAGGCGGCAAACCCTTCCGATTCCTCCTGTTTGGTCATGTCTAAATCTCTTCTCGTGATGACCAGCTCATCATTGTTTCGGTATTGGTCCAACAAGACTTTACAAGTCTCGTCCCATGTCATTACTCTAACGAGGTCGAGAAACTAGTAGAGAGCGGCTCCTCCCAATGAGGACGCAAATAGTTGTGCTTTGGCTTTATTCTCAAACTTGTTGAAATGCATGATCCGGCTATAGTTTTTCAGGTGGTGGATCGGTAGTTCCATCCCTGTGAAGATGGCGAAGACTGGGATTTACTGCCTCTTTTCAACATGGGCATTGGGGACAAAGGCAAAATTCTTGATACTGGTGATCTCATCGGTCCTTTGCAGGGATTGGAAATTCCCCGTTAGTGCTTTAATTTGATCTTTCAGAGCTTTGATCTTTTCTGACTAAGTGTTTAGTGGGGTGCTTGAAGTAGGGGTGGTTGTTTGGGTAGTGTGTGGTATGGGGGTGGATATGGCGTCTAGGGCTTATGATGGCATGATGGATTTTATGCTTAAATTTTTGGGGGGAGTGAAGTGGATAGTGTTTGTTGGGTTAATAGGCAGGGGATTTAGGGTCGAGTTGCATTGTGGGGGTGGCTCCATATATGGGAAGTCTAGATTGTTGGGATATAGTTGGCTATCTGGATATCCGAGCATATTCGGGTAGTTTTGAAGGCTTGGGGGCGTGGGCTGTGAAAAGGTTGTTCTCGGCGGAAACTGATAACTCGGCCCCCTATTAAATACAACGACAAACCAGAAGAGTTCAACTGTGGTGACATCGAAAATAGCGGCATTCCCATCGGTACTGACATGGAGCTGGTATGACACTGAGGTAAGTCTAGCTACGAAGCGTCACTGCTTGCCCATACATGTCCCACTGAGGGTTGTGGTACCGGAACCTGGAGGGCTAAGGCGACCATGATGGTATCTAGATGGGCTTGTGTCTCGGCCCAATCGGCAGTGGCCTGTGCTTACACTTTATTAATGAAGTCCTTGAACAATTGCATGGTATTTTCCTCTATTACCTCTTCCTTGGCACGGATCGCGTCATCAAGAGAAGTCATCATGAATCAAGCCTGAAGAACGTAAACGGAGTCTGATTGAGAAATTTTAATTTGAGAAGAAAATAGGGATTGCTTCGAATTTTTTTTGACAAATGGTGCACACACATTTTTTTTTTGAAAAAGAAAGAGTGATCTATTTACAAAAGAATTGGTCTTGAGTTTTGGAGAAAAGTAAATTTTTTTATTTTTTTATTTTTTTAAAAAAACCAAAAGAAATGAAAGACCTATTGGAATAACTGCCTTGTGAAAAGAATTTTTCTTTTGATGAAATAAAAAAAATTCTTTTTGACAAAAAAAATGAGCATTACAACAATAAAAGCACACAAGGTTGGCACATAAATATTTTATTCACGAAAAATCTTGTATATGTCTTAATGTCAAGAAAAAAAAATATCCAAGAAAACAGACATAGATCTCTCTGTCTATTTTTTTTTTGGAATAAGAACAAAAATTGAGGATCTACAGGTTTCTTTTATCTGCTAAATGCCATGGTGATGTAGCCTAAGTTGAAAATTGGTACAACTTCTCATTGGTATGTTTCCACGATATAGAGCGAGTGTACATGTGGACGAACATTTGATATACCCTAAATGTATGTGGATTGGCCTTTATGCAATTGGCACACTAAATGCTTCACATCCCGAAGGATAATCCGTACGCGCGACCCTTAATTCGATATACACAGAATACTGTAACAGGTCCTACGATATATCTCATACCCATCAGGGTGATCGTTAGTACTGTGTTGAACGGTTACGATATACTTAAAGAGCCCGAGACCGAGAAGAAGTGAAAGCTTATGTTTTAGCGTTTGCTAACCCGTCAAGTTGGCATGCTTCTACATTCGGCCCTCAGGTAATAAAGGTGGGGTATATGCATGTAGTGCAAACATGCTTTAATGTTGGCAATTTTTCTCAATTTTTTTTTTAAAAAAGGAAAAAATATTTTGGTTTGTCTTAGGCACAAAAGTATCTACAAGGCATTAACCTAGCATGCTACTATGTCTTTAGGGAATCCTAGCATATGTTTAAGTTGTCATGTAAAGGCCAAAGTCGGTACATGGCATGTAAAGAAAGATTAGAGCATGCGTATACAATTAATGGAAAATAGATAAAACATGATAACAAGAACATGCATATCATAGAATCTAGTTCGTTTAAATAGTTTCCAGCAGAGTCACCACTGTGATAATCTCGACAGGACCCTCACCCGACGCTGTTTAGTGCGTGGCTGGTTTTGAATCGATTTTAGAGTCACCTGTACGTTTTTAGGAAAAACGGAAAAAAAGTTTGTTTTGTACCCTTTTTGGGATACAAAATTGTTTGTGCAACTAGATTGGTTTTGGGAACTATGTTACGATGCGGGAAAGTATTAGGCATCCGCGTCGCTCCCTTTCGACTTCTAAATGGACATGCTTGTTGTCATTTTTAATCTTTTTTCTACCATTTTGGCCTAAACATCACATTTACAGGTTGTTAAATGTACATCACATGATCCTTCTATTTTCGGATGAAGAAAAGCACTATTGACAGAAAGCTCGTACGGGTAATCCGATTGCCCGTACGGTCAATGTGAATTTAGATAGATTTTAGACAACTATAAAAGACAGAACTTGCGGGAGTGCTTACTAGGCACGCAGAAGAGTTTTTAGCTAAAAAAATAGATTGGCCGGGAGTTCAGCGTTTAGTCAAAGCATGGCAGTCGACGATTAAACATATATTCAGTTCATGCAGGGTTTCAGTCCAAATTCATGATTGCGGCATTTTTCATTTAAATCTGATTCATATAACACGGCGTAGGCTCAATATTTACAAATATATGTACAATAGTAGTAATACAGTATTAAAAATGGAAAGCTACTTGATGAGGGAAAATTTTATATATACCTTTTACGGAAATACAGAACTTTGATTCTAAATATGAGAGTCTATACAAATTCTTTCACTAATCCAGCAAAGTTTAAGTACAAATTTCTCTCTAAAATATAATGTTTCTCTCTTTTCTCTTTACGTTTTTTCCTTTGCTTTTGAGACTGAATTTTCGAACCTTGCCTTGAACTCTCTGCCGGCTTATATAGCCGAAGGATTTGCTCTCGAAGACAGATTACCCATACGATCAATCCATTATCCGTACGGTTAATCGGGTTAACCGTCTCACCAACTAAATATCCCCTGCTTAGGGCTACTTTAGCTAAATGTTTACTGCCATGGCCATTGTTCATACGGTTTATCTGATAACCCGTACGGGTAATTAGATAACCTTTATGGGCAATATGATAACCAGTTTCTACTGCTCTGCTTTCCTGGGACTTCGGCCCTTCTGTTCCTCGTCTCTTCGAAACTGGTTTTCAAAGGCTCTCTCCGAAGGTTTCTTTATTAGAAACATATTTGTTATGGTCACGAAATAAGGTATCCACACTTGCATACAATTGTGCAACAATCAACACCATCCATTAAGTAAATCAGTAGCATCTGAGTTTCAACAAAGCTAATCTCATTATAAACTTAAATTTTGAAGTATGCATCAAAATGAGCATACTTGTGCAGTAGCGGGCACAGTGGTGGACGGCAATGACGCAGTGAGGCATAGCAACGACAGTGAAGGAATGAGGCACATGCACACAACAGTGGTAGTGAGAATGTGACTGAGAGTAAGAGAGAATGAGAATGAGATTTGAGATTATGTTAAAAAAGTTGCAGTACCAATGCATAGCAGCAACACATATATATGATATATCATACTTCATTTTTAATTTACAATGAAAGAACAATAGTAACTTATATATATATACTAGCGCAATGACCAAATATCTTATCCACTAACGATATAAATTACTTATATCATTGCCCACCTTACTTAACATTTATACATATACGTTGTATACAAGAGCGTGTCCCTTTATATATGTAACTGAATTTTAACAGTCAATTATCGGATTGTTTTCCTAACACTCAATTATTGGATCGTTTTCCAAATCAGTTTGATAGATCCTCAACCCTTGGACTACGAATGTAGCAATGACCTTTGAATTTGGTCGAAAAGATGGATGATAAAAACCTTAACCCAACCCTTGAAACAAGAATTGAACCTTAGTATGGCGAAGACACCACAATCAATTGGTGGAGAATTAATTGATATGTCAAGAACAATTGAATTAGTCAATTCAAATTATTCAACAAGTTCGAATAAGAACTCAAAGGTGTAAAACACTCAATAATTGCATAATATCATTCATTCCAATAATGTTTGACAACCTCCTTTAAATAGGAGAAACAAAACCTTAGAATCCTAATTCAATAAGGAAACAAATTACTACTTATGTATATATATATATATTTTCAAGAGAAAACACAAACAAATAAAGACCAATTAAAAAGCCCAAAACTAATAAAATCTCTTTTAATATCATCCACAATATGGACATAAGTCCTAAGAATACCTAGATAAAGAGCTATTTGCTGATGAAATAATGATTTTTTTTAATTATGTATCTCTTATTCAAGTATCTTCTCTTTTATTTCTTTTTTATTTTATGTACTTTTCTTTAATTAAAATGAAGAAAAATAAAGTCTCTTTACAATACTGTGAACTAAATTGGACCTAATAATAATAGTTGGTCAATTTTATCTAAAATTATTAAAGAATTGAATTTTCTCAATGTCGAGGCAATGGGTTTAAAGGGTCTCTTTCAAAATTAAAATCAGTGAAAGGGCATGTTACTTTTTCATTATAAAGTAAGGATGACCAATATTAAAGAGAACCTGGCAGTGCTCAAATTATTGCAAAAGACCCAAAACACCCTTGAATTAACTGCAAAAACGATTTTTGCACTAAATAGGATTGCAACTTGTCAATATGAATTCAGTGCAAAAACAATTTTGCAGTAAATCCGCGTGCAATTACCATAAATATTTCAGTGCAAAAATAATTTTGCAGTAAATCCGCGTGTAATTACCAAAAATATTTTAGTGCAAAAATAATTTTGCATTAAATACGCGTGCAATTACCAGAAATATTTCAATGCAAAAACCATTTTGCACTAAATTCGAGTGCAATTTAGCATAGATAATCAAATTCTTTTGCATTCAAATAAACAACTTGCAAAGAATAGCAATGTCTTGATATTATTTATTCCACAAAAATAGAAAAACATCTTCATTCATATATCAAAATCAAAATTGAATTATTTTAAAATCAAAACTAAAGGAATTAGAAAAAAATTCTCAAATACCATCATACCAAGAACTCAATTCCAAATTATTCACTAAAAGTAATTATATTATGCCACAGTAAAATCTAAACAATATGTGCAGTGTACGTCTTCTTGTTTTGATATACATAACGGTTACACCTTCAATACTTTCGTTTCTTCTTTGTACTTGAACCGGCGCTTTTAATTCAATTCTTTTTAGGACGATCGGGTTGAGTTTACAATCGGAAGGTAAAATTTTTAATACATCCGAGACATTAGTAGGACAATCAAAAGTTGGCACCGCGTAAATTGCATGAACATAAGAGCTCTGAAAGTTACAAGTAAAGAACCAAGGATTGCAATAGTCATAAACAACCTTCCTATTTGCCAAAATACACAAAATGGCATGTGAACATGAGAAGCCATCAATCCACCATGAATTACAACCACTCCCATGTTAAAAGAATTACGCGATAAGACTTTTCCTTTATAACTTCAAAGACATAATCAGATGATTTGACAACTCTCCTTGTCAAACTCCCATGCATTAACCTTCTCCTTCAAGCATTTTTCAACCTCCGAACACAAGATAGTTTTTCAATTCCTCGACACTTCACGTCTCTCCGACATTTGCTTCATTACTTTCACACAAATTTGATCTAGCATTGTGATTATAGGAAGATTCCGTTCATTTGCAACCCACGAGTTATAACTTTCGGCCATATTAGAACACATAATATCATATCTTCTTCCCAGAAAAAACGCATTAACCCAATGATCAAGTGGTGCGCCCTTAAAGAAATCTTCTGTAACATTCTTCGCAAGTGTCTTAAGGTCATCGTACGCATAATCTAAATATAACATCAAAACTGAAAAACTGAAAAAACATATTTGCAGTTTTTCTGTAGTTCGGAGGGAAAAAAGGAAAAACAAAGCAAAGTACAAAAATACTGCATTTAAAAATACTTAGTCAAAATTGAAAAACTGCAAATCCATTTTTGTAGTTTTTCTGCACAAAGGAGTAAAGAAAAGGAAAAACGAAGCAATACATAGATTGATTATAATATACTAATTAAATAACCTTTAAAAACACAAACATTTAGCTATTATTTGATCAAATCCTACAAATTATAAGCTAAAAACAACCAAACTTAAGCAATATTTTTACAAGTTTTGCATAAATTACAAGATAATTTTCTATAATCTAAATATATTATCAAAATCGAAAAAGTGCAAAATTAGTTTTGCAGTTTTTCTGTAGTTAGGAGAAAAAAGAAACATACCATACATAGATTCATTGAAATCATGCTAAAACAACCTATAAAAATATGAATATTCAATCACTATTTCATAAAATCCTCCAAATATAAGATAGAATCAACCAAAACGAAGCAAAATCACATCTAAAAATATGAAGAAAAAACTATACCTAGGTAATGCTTAAACATCCATGGAGCTAAGAGATTTATTCTCTTTTCCTTCGTTAATCCCGTTTATTTATGATGCTTTCCATCAATATAAGATGCTTGCATTGTTCTCTTCAACCATAGTAGCTTTTCCCTCTCTTCAATCATATTTGCTTTCCTTCTCTTCAATCCCGTTGAGCGTATATGGTCGCCTCCCTCCCTGTTTTACGCGAGATTAAGAGTTGAAAGAAGGAAAGGCAGTTCAGTAATTTTAAAACTCTTAAATTATTTATCTATAAAAGGTAAAATATTTATAACTAACCTAAAAACCAAAATTGTCCTTGCAACAAAAAATTAATGTGAAAAAATTCTTCATTTTTTAAGTTAATATATGATGTCTTTTTGGTGTACAAAATTATGGAAGGAGGCCTCTAAACCCATTTTCTCAATGTCATGTACGTTAATTTTAAGAATTAATCTATTTATAATTTACAAATCTAAAAAATGTATGCACATTGTATAATATAAATTTATCATTAACTGACGTTTACAAAAATAATCAACTTATAAATAAATGTTGCATAAATAGGTCAAATTAATACCCAATAATTACTTCTATGGCAGCAACCAAATACATTAGGCAAAACCAAAATATAAGGGAAAATTTCTAAGCTAATTTTGTCCATAATGTTTCATTTTCTACATTTTGATCCTCAAAATTTGTGCGGAGTTACACTTTATTTTAAAATTGGACACCTTATCCATTTTTTGGACAGAAATCCATGTACCATTTGAATTTTCATTCAAAAATTGACAAAGCATCCAATTTTTTATAAAAGTACAGCTTGGCTCAAATTTTGAGTACCTAATGATTGATAAAAACATGAAACATTAGAAATCGAAGTGAAATAACAAACAAACTCTTGGTGGTAAAACATCAATTACTCAAATAACCCTGTCAAATTGTTCTAAATCTTTGGTTAATTGGCACTGATATATGGCCATGCCAAATAATCTATCTAAACAATTTATTTTTCATGTAGTCATAATTGTGTCATACTAGAATTAGATTCAAATTAGAAGTCTGAATGAATATCACAATTTTAATCTCAATCACAATCAAATACTATCAATCAGTATTACAATCCGGATCCCAATCTGATACCCTCAATTACCCATATATATATATATAAACGTAATTAGTTTTCTTTTACTTTTATCAAGCAAACAATCAGCCATGACAGGTACAAAGACATTAATTGTAGCATTAATATTATTAAAATTCTCTCTCATTACAGCAGCAGCAGAGAAAGTCGAAGCAAAAGTCGCAAAAGTCGAAGGAATAGAAGTCATTGCAACAACAGCTAAAGCCGAAGGAATTACAGCAGCAGCGAAAGTTGAAGCGAAAGTCGAAGGAATGGAAGTCATTGCAACAACAGCTAAAGTCAAATCGAAAGTCGATGGAACGGAAGTCACTGCAACAACAGCAAAAGCCGAAGGAATGGAAGAGTGTGTGAAGCTATTTTTCCACTGTAATACTAAAAACGATATTAGTAATACAGAGAATTACATAAGGTGTAAAAATAAACTCAGAAAAGCGGGTATTAACTATAAATCATATGGCGTATTGTCACGTGAATATTTGGAGGCCTTAAAAAAGGTTCTGAAGTCGATCAAAAACGATGAAGCCACCTTGAATCGATTTCTCGACCTTCTTGCCTTCACTTATAGCAGGGCATATAGAAGATATCGCGGGAAACACATAAGAAACTGAAAGTCCGCTCTCAATGTTAATGTTATCACAGTAGCACTTATCTAAACAATGGTGGGTGGTTCGTATTAACTTACATATACTTTTTTATGTAAAATTATGAATTCGTGACTCGTTTGGTTGCATTATTATATTTAATTTACGAATTTGTTGGTTCTAAATTGGTGAATTGTAAATATTTTGATTTTAAATTGCATTACGAGAGAGAGAGAGAGAGAGAGAGAGAGAGAGAGAGAGAGAGGATTCGATGGCATGAAAAGTAGGCTAGGCAGGCTAAAGTTTAAAAGGGTTGAGCTACAGATAATGTATGTGTACCATTAGCGATCCTCTTGTGCTAGTCTTTTTTCTTTACTTATTTTAATTTTTTTAGGGTTTAGATGGACTTATTTTAATCCCTATTTTTATAAAGAGGTATAAACAGGTGTCAATACGCTATTTACTCAGAATTATATGATAAAAACATAAAGTTTTAACTTGTAAATGTGTCAATATTCTATTTGAATAAAAAAGATTAAAAGCGTAAATATATACACATCTCAATGCAGTACTATTGTTGAATAAGAGAGTCTAAACATATAAAATTATACTTTCTTTAGAAAAGGACTAAACATATGATTTTAATCTGCACACTGGTCAAGGCGCTACCCGGCTAAAAAAGAGGTGGTTATTCATAAATTTGGGAAACATGCGAAATTATATGTATATATATAAACCAGCACACATATCAACGTTTGGTTGAAATTTTTGAATATTTAATTTAAAAATTATTTTTACTTCCTTAAAACTGATTCTCAATTCGATTTATAAATTATGCACTATTTTTAATTTTTTTTAAAAATTATAATCTTTGTTTCTTTTTCATTTATTAAAGGTTTTCTAAAATACAATGGAAAAAATAAATAAAAATATTCTTTTCACTTGAATAAAGTTTTTAAAATAAATAAACCAAACGCGATATTTTTTTTTAAAAAAACCCAAAACTAAATTTTAAAAATCCAGCTAAATGTGGAGAAAATATATTGTAATTTACTCCTAGATGTGGGAACATGCAAAGCCCACCATGAGATTAAGTGCTACTTTTATGTGTCACACACTATTCACTCTTGTAATAATTAAATTTTACTATAAATACTGGGAGTATGCACAAAAACACATACACAACTGAGATTAAAAACCAAAGGAGAAGAAAGCCTAGTAGAAATTTGTAACCATGGAAGGTGCTTCTAAACTTGTTTTTCTCTTCTCTTTCACAAATCTTTTCTGTATATTAGTAGCAATAAATATAACCACAAATACTACAACATTGGTTTTTAATCTCGTTCATAGTCATTCAATTATATCTTCACAAGTCGGCACTTCTCTTGCTGATGAGGACGACATTATAAGTGTTCTCAGGGCAGACTATGGCTTGTTTTTAGTGAACATATCTTTTGGGGAGCCTCCAGTACCACAACTCCTGGTGATGGACACCGGAAGTGGTACAACATGGATTAAATGCCGCCCTTGTAACTCGTACCAACCCGTTTACCCCATATATGAGCCTTCAAAATCGTCCACTTATTCTAACTTGTCATGTGACTCTCGTTATTGTACGAATTATGATTGTCTTAGCTATAATGAGTGTCCATTCTTCGAAATATATGCTGATCAAACCACTAGTTTAGGAAATCTTGCTACTGAACAACTTACTTTCGCTACATCTGACGAAGGCACCGCCACTATCTCCAATTTCGTTTTTGGTTGTGCACATGATTTTAAAGAAAACAACGACTACAGCTACAATGGGATAGTTGGATTAAGTGGTGATGGCGCAACTTTTTCTTTGGTTAGACAATTGGGTTCAAAATTCTCTTATTGCCTTGGTAGTGTTAATGATCCTTACTACAATTACAATCGGTTGATTTTAGGAAACGGATCAATTTTCGAAGGAAGTTCAACTCCTTTATATGTGGACGGCGATTATTTTTTATCCTTAGAAGGTATTAGTCTAGGAGAGACCAGACTTAGTATAGATGCAAACATATTTAAATATATTGAAAAAGGTACGAGTGGAGTACTATTTGATACGGGATCAACCTATACTTACCTAGCCAGAATTGCATTTGAAACGCTTATTGCAGCACTTCAAACCTTGATGGATGGACATTTACAAAGATTTTATTCTTCGAGTTACCCTGACCACCTCTGCTACAAAGGAATTATAAATCGAGACCTTGAGTGGTTTCGTGGGTTGATATTTCACTTTGCTGAAGGTGCTGATCTTATTGTACCTCCAGACAATATGTTTCTACAAAACAGACGTGATAATACGTTTTGCCTGGCTGTGCAATCATCTGAGTCAATTAGTTTGGGCAATCAGAGTATCATTGGAGCATTGGCACAACAATATTACAACTTTGGGTATGACCTAACAACAAATAGGCTATATTTTGAGAAGATTGACTGCCAGCTTCTCACTGTATGACCATTTAATAATAATAATAATATGTGAAGTAGGTATTAAGGTGTTGTATCTTGTTTTCAGATGATGTTGTTTGAATGCATGGTTCCTCAGTTGTACTTTCTTTTTGTTATTTATTATTTGCTGATCTATTATGTCCATTGTCTACAATTTCATATTATTTAGGGTAATTGATAGAAAAAGTCCTAACGTTTGAGTCAAATTATATTTTTATGTTTAGAATTTCAAAAGTTACAACCAGAAACCTAAATTACATGAAGTGGCATGTTTTAAAACTTTCGCCTAACACCATTAATTTTTATTTCAAAAATGTTTAGTTGGCAAACTATGTGGATCCTAGTTGGCAAAAAACAATGTAAAAATATAACACAAAAAAAGATTAGAAAAAAAAATATAAAAGTTCCCCTTCCTCGCCCCCATTCCAATGGCGACTTCTTCATCTCACCTCTTCTCCACTCCAAAACCCTCCTCTCTCTCATTGAAGCTCCCTCTCTCCCCTACCTTCACCTCAGCCCTCTTCCTCCCCCCGCCTTTGCCGCTGACAATATTCCTAAACTCTTGTCGTCTTCGTCGTCAACGCCAAGCCAATGGTCCTCAAGGCTGAAAAGCCGCACAAGGTAGGGCTCGACCTTAATCCTTATTACCATTGGACCCTAAAGGCCAATAAAAGAGGCTTTGTTGTTATGTATGGTCTCACTTTCTCCGTTGCAAATTTTGGACCTAGTAATACAACTTTTGCGGTGTCGACAAAGATTTTTCTGGTGATCAGCTTCCGATCAAACTTCACAGGATATCAACTGCAATAAGGAAGGAGTGTGCAGTGCGTTCGTGTTTTTGTATGGAACTCAAAATCAAGATAAGGAAAAAGCAAATGCAGGGGACCTACTGGGATTGGGATAAGGAATTCTTTGTTGGTTTTGTTTATTAGTAAGGGGAAATCCCTTGAGGAGATGTCTAGAGAATTCTTTTTTATGTTGGGTTACATTTTTTTTATTTAATAATTTTTTTTTGTCAAGTTGGATCCACGAGTAGAGTCAAGTACGTCAATAAAAACTAGTGGGGTCAGGCGGAAGAGTTGAAAACATGTCGCTTAATGTAGTTAGCTTGTCACTTCTGAAACTTAAAGGATACAAATATAATTTGATCTATACTTTAGGGTTTTTTATTTTTTTTTAATCAACTACCCTATTATTCGCAGAGTAAATATCATCAATGGCCACTGAACTATTGGCAAATTCTACTAGTAGTCACTGAACTTAATTTTGTTACACTTTGACCATTGAACTTTTAAAATGTACTACCATTGGCCACTCCGTTAAATCTCACCATTAGTTTTTGACGGAATCAATATCATGTGATTTTCATGTGCAATAGAAGGGGCCTTTAAGTATTTTTTCATTTTCTTTTCTTTCTTTCTTCTTCTTCCTCTTCTTCTTCTTCCCCTTTCTCCTCCTCTTCTCAGACGAATTTCTTCTTCTTCGAAACCCACCAAATTCAATTCAATTCAATTCAGCAAAAAAAAAACAGACCTCTTGATTTTACACACCAAATTAATTCAATTCAGCAAAAAAATAAAATTAAAGAATTCGAAGAAGGAGATGCAACAAATCAAAGAACAACAACATAACAGAACAACAAAATACACCATTTTGGAACGAAAAACCGATCGGAACAAAATACGCCGGAAGAAGAAGAAGAAGATTGGAAGGAGGAGGAGAAGAAGAAGAATAACTGATCGGAAGAAGGAGAAGAAGATTGGAACGAAAAGGAGAACAAGAAAAAAAAAGAAGAAGAAGAAAGGAAGAACCGATTGGAAGGAGAAGAAGAAAAGATCAGAAGAAGAAGAAAAAAGAAGAAGAAGAAGAAGAAGAAGAAGAAGAAGAAGAAGAAGAAGAAGAAGAAGAAGAAGAAGAAAAAAGAAGAAGAAGAAGAAGAAGAAGAAGAAGAAGAAGAAGAGATCGGAAGGAGAAGAAGAAGAGATCGGAAGAAGAAGAAAAAAGAAGAAGAAGAAGAAGAAAAAGAAGAAAAGAAGAACAAATCGGAAGGAGAAGAAGAAGAGATCGGAAAAAGAAGAAAAAAGAAGAAGAAGAAGAAGAAGAAGAAGAAGAAGAAGAAGAAGAGATCGGAAGGAGAAGAAGAAGAGATCGGAAGAAGAAGAAAAAAGAAGAAGAAGAAGAAGAAAAAGAAGAAAAGAAGAACAAATCGGAAGGAGAAGAAGAAGAGATCGGAAAAAGAAGAAAAAAGAAGAAGAAGAAGAAGAAGAAGAAGAAGAAGAAGAAGAAGAAGAAGAAAGAAAGAAAAGAAAAGGGGAAAAAGTGAAAAATGACTTAAATGCCCTTCGGATGTCATGTGACAAGCACATGTCATGATTCCCGTCAAAAACTAACGGTGAGATTTAACGGAGTGGTCAATGGTAGTACGTTTTAAAATTTCAATGATCAAAGTGTAACAAAATTAAGTTCAGTAACTACAGGTAGAATTTGCCAATAGTTCAGTGGCCATTAATGGTATTTACTCATTATTCGCATATTTACTTCACTTTTAATTTTTTTTTCTAAATAAAGAAAAATATGATTATAGATAATGCACCAGTAAGTTTTTAGTTATACACATACATATATAACAATTGATATAAAACATAATCTTTGGTTTTGATTTAAAGCAATTGCCCTTGAAACATATACTGTACTATTTTTATTTGAGTCTTCGTCAGAGACTTGTCTGTGGACGACTCAAAAAATAAAATATATTTTTCAAGTATAATTTCGAAAGTGCACAATCTTATGATTTTTATTTTCACATTGGAGCAAATCTAACTATACTATACAAAGATTTTATTTAATTTTGGTTCACCCTATTGTCAACTGGTCAACAGTGAATTTAACTTTTGTACATTTTTCTTGACTCCAATTGAAATGGGTTTAAATTAGAAAACCTAAATTGAATGCTTAAAAAAACAAAGGAAGGGTAATTTGGATAATAAATAAAATAATCTTCATTAATAATTATGTATCACTTAATTTTGGTGAAACCTCTCATTTTAAAAAACACAATATATTTGTTGATAGGTACCTACTTTAACAATTATTAAAAAATAGACCCCTATTTTTGAAAAATATTATTCTCCAAATTTTTGACATAAAACATTCCCATGCATGCAAGAGATCATGGCCCATTTCTAATATCACAAATTATTAAGAGTAGCTATATTGTCAAAACAATATTTTATTTATTAGAGTAAAGTACTGTTTCAAAAAATTATATTTTATATTTTAAAATTTTTGTATTGCTCTAACAAAATACGTATATATATATATATATATCCTTATTAATAGATTTGAGCACCCATATTTGCGAGCGCACCTTTAGGACAAATGTTACTTTTATGTATCACGCATTATCCATTCTTCTAACATCCATAATTAGTAGTAAATTAATCTTTGCTATAAATATAAAGGGTGTTGGCTATATATATATACAAGCACAAAACACAAAGATAGAGGATATTATAAATCAAAGGAAAAGAAAACCTAAGAAGAAACCTGTCTATGTGGAAGGCGCTTAATTTTAAACTTTTTTCACCTCTTCCCCATTTTATTTTATTTAAAAAAAAAATGACAGTCTAAATCTCTCCATATTTAATTGTAAACAACGAAATCCACCAAAAACCCTCTTGGTGAGATCGACTTGAACTTGATATTTTTCTTTTCTTGCATGTATCATTGTTTACGCTCTTATTCATTGTAATTCAATTATATCTTTCATGCACACGTGTGTTTTTGTTAAGCAGACAATGAAGACATTGTAGGTGCTCTTACGGAAAATGACAACCGGTTTTAGTTTAACATAATTTTTACGTATTTCTAGTCACACAATTCTTGTTGATGGACACTAGAAGTGGTATGTTGCGGATTAAATATCGTCCAGCCTGTAACTCGAGCATACCAACCTATTCCCATATACGAGACTTTTAAACTTGTCCACTTATTCTAACTTGTAGTATTTTTAATTGTGATATAAATAGCGCAGAAAAGGCTTGTTACCCATTGACATTGATCAATAAACTGGTTTATATTGATCAACCCATTTCAAAATAGTTCTAATGATAAAAGAGGATTTTTAGAATTGCTCCAAAATGAAGTGAGAGAGAGAGAGAGAGAGAGAGAGAGAGAGAGAGAGAGAGATTTGCCCACTTTCAAAATTGGAGAAGTAGCTTTTTCACTTGAAGGAAATAATTGGGCTGGGACACTTTACGCATTGGCGGGTTAGTTGGGCTGTTATATGTAATTTTTTCCCGACATTCAGAGCTAAGTCCTAGTTTTGCGCCTACTTTTATTATATCATTAACTAGTCGCGGAAAGATATGTGATGTATGTGCAATTTATTTTTTTGAAAGTGCATCATTTAATCTAAAATAATCAAAAAATCCAAACAATAAATAGTGCTGGTTAGTAGATGAATTTTTGTTCATTAACTTAAAAGTCACGGGTTCAAGCCACATGAATTGTATTTCTAATAAAAATGACAAGGAAAAAAATTCATAAATTTGGTGTTATGAACATCCTTAAAAGTTAAGGCTCGTCTATTAAAAGTTCAAGCCACTGTGCTTTCTATATAACTGGGCTTCGAAACACATGCGATGCATGTGCAAACTTTACTTTCATGCAGGTGGATATGTAATTTAAAACAAAAGGCAGTTAATAGATGTGTAACTAGCCTAGTGGTCAGTGGCTGATCGAACCAAGATTTAATTTTAACCCAATGGGGGCTTGATTAAAAATAAAATTACAACAAATAATAACACGACAAAATAAAACTCTGAAGAGAAAAAAGCCGAAGTTTTTAGTCAACCATTGCTACCGTGTGAGACTAAAAAAAGAGTGCGAATCCAAGCAAGAAATCCAACACCAGAGTAAGAGAGATAGTTATGAGTATAAACTCTTTTTTTTTCTCTTTTGTTTTTCTTTGTGGAATTCTTGTGCAGAAGAATGCTCTTGTTATTACATATATGCATATATATATATATACGCACATTAAGAAAATAAACTATACCCAGATCTAAATAAAAATTGATAATTGCCTTGATCAGGAAAAGGAAACCCAAATTCAAAACCAATCTCGAGAGGTAAATAGAAATTGAAAACCAATCTAAACATAAAATCAAAATCGAATTTGATCTAATTCGAACAGATTCATGGGTTTAATGCCCTTTTGAACAAATTGATGGGTTTAGTGCGTTTTTTAGGGACGGATTTGTGGATCCCTTTTTGGAACAGATACGTTGGCTATGGCCAATAAGATCTAAAGCTCGAAGGAGCTTTGAAGAAGGAGAAAGTGGAAGGGTGAGTCTAGTAGGGTTAAGGTTTGGTAATTTGTACAAGTAAGAGGAGGAGGAGGTTACTGCTGCCTCCATGGTGGTTAGTGTTGGTCGAAAAGTGGAGAGAAATCCAGTGCTGGCAATGTAATGAGATAAGATAATGTTGGGGATAGAAAGAAGGACTAAAGGGGGGGAGAGAGAGGAAGAAGAAGAAGTAGAAAGGAATTATGTGTTAATTGATTTGTTTTTTTTAATAAAAGATTGTGTGTTAATAGAAGGGGGGATTAGGGAATAAGAAGAAAAGGAGAGAAGATGGAGTTAGAACAGTGTTTTCCGGCTTTTGCCCTTCCACTACCTGATAAAAGGTCTTAAAAGACTAACTCTCATAGTCGCTTAAGACCTCTTCTCCGTCTCTTAAGTCTTAAGCGACTAACTGTCAGTCGCTTAAGTATTGTCGCATAACCCTAGTGGCTGTAGTTCTTAAGCGACTGAGCAATATGAATCCGTCGCTTAAGTAACTCTTAAGCCACAGACTCAAACTCCGTCACTTAAGGCTTAGGCGACTCAAGGAAATAAATCAGTCGCTTAAGCTAGGCCAGCTTAAGCGACTGACAATGGCTTTGTCTGTCTCTTAAGTTGGGACAGCTTAAGCGACTGATAATGTATTTCTCAGTCTCTTAAACTAGGTCACTTAAGTGACTGACAATGTATTTCTCAGTCTCTTAAACTAGGTTACTTAAGCGACTAACATAGAAATTATCGGTCTCTTAAGCTGTACACTTAAACGACTGACAAATGTTATGTCAGTCGCTTAAGTGTATAGCTTAAGAGACTGACAATTTCTATGTCAGTCGCTTAAGCTGGACACTTAAGCTACTGATATAGCATTTGTCAGTCACTTAAGCTGGCCACTTAAGCGACTGACATAGCAATTGTCAGTCTCTTAAGTGAAAAATTACCATTCCACAAGCATTTGCAATTCTAGCAACCTGCAGATTTGTCAAACCTACAATTTAAATCAATTCACACCTGTAATTCAAACAAATTCACAACTAAACTTGCAATTTAAACCAATTCACAACCAAAGTTGCAATTCAAACCAATTCACAACCAAACTTGTAATTCAAACTAATACGATTTCAATAAGTATTCACATAAAAAGTCAACACAAATACAAGTGTATAATTCACAAACAACATACAAACATTAAATGTAATTCATTTACAACATTAAAAACTTGTTCACAAAAAATACAAGTGTAATAACAAAAGTCTTAAAAGTACAAATTTGGTTAAATAAACAAGTTCATCTCTGATTGGTATTCGAACCAGTCGTCACCTCAGGGGTCTCCTTAAGCTGCCTCACCATCTCACGAATATCTGCGTGTTGTCCCTCAAGCTTGCGAATGCGCTCGTTCGCTGCTGTTAGTTGCTCCTTCTGAGACTTGAGTTGCTCCTCCTGAGACTTGACCTTCTCCGCCAAGATCGACTCAGAAGCAGCACCATCAAACACGGCACCATCAGCATCATTCTCCATCTAAACGTAGCACCATTAATATCATTCCACCTTGTACGCAAACAGGAAAATGTATCTATTGTTTCTGGGGATTTTAGTAGTGTGTCCCTATTATTTTGAATTTGTAAGATTTAGTCCACTGGAAGATGTATTTTAGAATTTTTTCCCTCTTACCTTAATTACTTGACAGCTCCGATTATGTAATAATTTTGTTGGACTAAACTACCCCTATTCAATGAAATTAGTGATTCCTGTAATTATGGATTTAAGAATTTGGAAAGTTGATGACATTGTATTACCTAAATAACTTTATGGAAATGATATTAATTATTTTTAATTTCCATTTATGTTTTATAAAAATTAGTGCAAAAACATCTGAATAATTTTTATATTGTACTATTTTAACAAATTGCTTTATTTTAATAAATACATTATATTTTTTAATGTGTACTATTCTGGACTAACTTTTTTATGATAACTGTTTGTTTGTTATTAAGTGTTTTAATTGCCATGTACGTTTTCGAGATAGTGTTTTTATAATATTTGAGTAATATTATTTTTGTTGTATAATGTGTTTTAGCACTCATGAATTGTTCTTATATTTAATAGAGAAACATACAGATATTGTTAATGTTTAATATTTTTCCTATTTTATGATAAAACTGTTTATGTTTGATAAACGGGTTATATAACAGTTTTTCAGTAATAATTTAATGGTCATAATAATTTTATTGGAGAAAAATATATAAATTGTTAATTTTCCATGTTTTCTCGTTTCATGATATAACTGTTATGTTTGCTAAACAGGTTATAAAATAGTTATTCATCAATAATTAAATGTTCATTATTAGAGAAATCACTAATGGGTTACATATTTTGTTCCGGTGGTATTAATTTTGTAAAACTGTTTATTTGTATTAATAGATGCACAATTTATGTAATTATTGATAAATTTTTTTGTAATATTTTCAGATTAACTGATGATTTAAAAAAAATTCTATTTAAAATAGTTTAACAATACTATTTATTTGTTATTACCATTTACATTTTTGAAATAGTGTTATTAAAATATATGAATAGTTTTTTTTGTATCTATATTTAATATATACATTTTAGACAAACTGAAAATTTTGTTCATGTTTTTGCATATTTATATCTGTTTTAATTTTTTTTAGAAAACAGCCATTGTTGATCTTTTCATGTTTTCTTTTTTTATGATAATATGTTTATGTTGGATAAAGGGATGTAAATAACAACTATTCATTAAGAATTTAATGTTCATATATTTACTATAGATTTAGTGATTTACATATTTTTTTTCCTGTGATATTAGTGTTGTAAAACTGTTTATGTTGTGTAAACATATAGATAATTTGTGTAAATATTGATAATTGTTTATTTGATTTATATATATATGTAAAAAATAAAAAAGTGGTGGAAAATTTACATGATCATTTTTCCATAGCAACACGATTTTTTTAAGACATGAATGTTTAAAAACGTGCAAAACGGTATGGGGTGTAAGACAGTGTACCTTCTTCCATAACTTATGAACATTTATTAATGGATGATATGAATATTCATATAGCTGTTGAATACGTATGGCCCAGACCGTTCAATTGACATTCTCCTGTGGATTGAACACGAACCGTAGAGCTTGAAAAGCAATTACGATCAAAATTGAATGAGTATCGAAAAATTGAATTTAAATTAATGTAAATATAACAAGGAGTTTCCGTTTAAAAATGTCAATGCTTTCAAAAATTCAAATCTTATTTCGTAATATAATAACTCTTTTTTTTATGAAAAATCATTTTAATCACTTATTTAAATTTAACAAGGAGTTTCCATTTAAAAATGTCAATGATTTCGAAAATTCAAATTAAGTTTCTTAATATAACTCTAACTCTTTTTTTCTGAAAAATCATTTTAATCACGTATTATTTTAAAATAATTTTAAATTAATCATGTATAAAATATTAAGTAATATTTGTATAAAATATTAATGGTAATAAATTTTCGTAAGTTGTTAGTTTGTAGACACAAAAATGATAACGCAGCTAATTGTCCCAGATCCTAAAAATTTGTAATTTTCCATTTAATAAGGGAACTGTAAATTGGATGTTGACTGTAAATGTCAAATATATATATATATATATGTTTTATAATATACATATATATATATATATATGTATATGTTTATCAAATCAATGACTAAATCATTCTATAAATAAACACGAGGGTATTCTCGTCATATGCATCTCCGAGTCAACCAAGTCTAAACATGGGTCACTTAAATTTCGGGTCAACTAGTCAATATGGGGATGTGATCCTAATTTCATATCTTGAGAGGGATTAAATCTTTGTGAGTCAAAAAAATAGGGATATAATCCTAATTCTCTATTGTTTCTTCATCATTCTCACTCTATGTTTTGATTGATTTTTTTGGGTGTGATTTGGGATTTGTGGACCCAAGATCAATTGTTTCTTTACACAAAGAAGGTAGAAAAAAAGGGATTTTTGAGCCCTGGATCTGTTATTTTTTCGCACAAAGAAATTTAAAAACAAAAGGATTTTTGAACCCTAGATCTACTATTTCTTGACACAAAGGATTATACTTTGATATGTTTATTTTTGTGTTATTAGCTCCATGAGTCAAATTTTCAGTGAACTAATTTAGTTGTGCTTAAAACTCTATTAGTTCCATCACTTTAGAATGCTAATGGATTTTGATGATTTTTATCATTAGAAGAGAAAAACTAAGGGTAGTGTTAGGAATTGATAAATTCCTAATCTGAATCTAAGTAATTTGCATATAGTTGAGGGTTTGATTCTTAGAATTTGGGGGAGAAGGAACATAAATTCAAGATTAAGAGAGAGATTATAGTTGAAGAAAATATCCGGAAGAGAAATTCAGAGAGAATAAAGAGAAGAAAATATATAAAGTTTATGGATGGTAAGATTTTTGGTTCAACATGGCACCTGTGTAATATGCGCTACCTGTTGCAAATGTTGTTTGTAGAAAAAAAGATATAATTATTGGTTAGTGAATTCGATGCACCAATTCAACATATGGTGAACTCTTTAGATAGTGAGCCTGAGGTAGAACAATTAATTTGATCCCCACAACACAGAGTAATATATATATATATGTAGCAGTGATGCAAATTAACAAATTCACTTGTAAAGAAACCATTTCAAAGTGAGCTAATTAATAAATATAAAGTGCTAACATTAATTACTAATCACCCTTGAAAGCAGCCATCCTTGGATTTACCCCAGTTGCTCTGTTTTTTCCCCACTCCAATTTTATATATGTGATGGACGGAAGGGCTAACATTATTATTATTATTATTATTATTATTATTATTATTATTATTATTATTATTATTATTATTATGAGATAACTAGTTTGCCTGCTTTTATATATATACATATCTCACTATAAATAAGTTCTATTATATGCCATTGACTGTTGAAATTAAAGTTTTCCCTCATAGGTGAAAAAAGTTAAAGGGGAAATCTTAGTTTAAGAAAAATTAGTGTGCATTGATTTCTGGCTATCAGATAGCCTTGAAATTGTACTTTTGATCATAAGATTATGTTGAAATTGAAGTTTTCATAAGGAGTACAAAAACCGAAATAGGAATCTTAATCAGAGATGGAGGGAAAAGTATGTTAGTAGGCGAAGACTTCTTTTGGTTTGATTGGTATTGTATGAGATACACAATTAACGTTAACTGTGTATCTTACACAATTAACAAAGTAGTAACTAATAAAATTCTGAAAATGTACAAGCTAAAGAATGCAATATATCACAGTAATCGACTTATTCATACTTGTACCCGAACTTGGAGGTGTCCTACACGGAGTCTCCTATCTTCACGCGTATGAGCCTTGGTGAACTTGGAGGTGTCCTACACAGAGAATATTATAGATGAATTAGGCTTCAATTTTTGTGGGTTTTGAGTGACACATATTTGTGCTTGTAAGTTGGTTATTTTTGTGATAATTAAGTTTATTCATAGAGTGGGTTCTTATTACTAATAACGGATCAAACATATTATTGTTAAAGAAAGAGAGACAAAAAGCATTATATATTCTTGTGCTTTCATATTTATGAAAATTGATAATATTTTATTTTATTACAGTCTACTACCCACATTACTTCTCATGTATATATAATTAATTAGAGATTTGAAACATATATAATTAATTAGTAGACACATGTTAATCAAAATCATCTTTAGTAAGTATGCTTAAAAAACCACAAGATGAAAAATATTTAATTGACGAGACCACACAAAGCTACAGCTAATGGCTATTTCTATAACAAATCTATTTTTGCTCATTGAAAAAACACAAGACAAAAAATATTTATTTATTTGTATATTTTTAATAAATATACAAATAAATAAATAGCTTGTTAATAATTTCACAAAAAGCTTATGTAGACAAAAAATGTTTGCTTATGTAAATGAACACTTGTTAATAATTTCACAAAAAGCTTTTGTTTGTTGTTGTTCTCTAATTATTCTTCTGTACGACCATAATTGACAGTTTAATCTTTTGATTTTGCCTTGTTCTGGTCATAATTTCTTCTTGGGACTGAAACATTTGACATTGTACCTGTGAAGGCCACTAATAGATTTCTACATGGAGCAGTACAAAATACTAGACCAAATTGGCAGATGTTTTTCTTAGATGGCCTATGTAAAAACGAACACGTTGATGAGGTTTCTTGTTGCTCTTCTGAAATTCAAAGATGTTGGCTAGTTCTGTATGTGCTTAATACTCTTTAGAGGAATCGGTTATGAACTAATCTTAGTTTAATTTGAATTCAACCTGCATACATTTCTGTTTCTGAACTATTTTTGGTCTGCTGAGAAATTCAAATTGCATCCATTTATGTCAGGTAAAACTAGGAGGGGAGTTGAAGATGGCGGTTGCTAATTCTTTATTAAGATGTATTAGCATTTTTTTCATATGGATTATTTAGCATATCCTAATGTAAATTAAGTTACTACCACTTCTCTTATTGCAATAAATATCTAGGAAGTGTTCGCCATAATCAGGATGCGTGAAATCTACACACCAGAAGAACTAATTCAACAGATTTTTATTGAATGCAGTTCTGTTCATATGTAAGACTAAAATATGAAGTTCCTACCACAAGATTATTTTCGACGAGTTGAATAGAACTCAATTAGTAAAACAACAAGATATCGAATCCGATGTATGTTTCTCTTTATTTATATTGCATATAACCTGGTTTCTCAATTTTGAAACGCTGGAGTTTATGGAGCAGGTTCAATAACACAAATAATAACCAAAAACAAACAAAGAGGAAAAATTGGAGAGAGATCTAGGACAGTGTACCCTTAATGGTGTTGCTTTGATATGGGAATGGGACATGGTACGTGAAGTATAATTTTAAGTATAACACTACCAATTAAAAGTATAAATGTACACCTACATAAGTACATATGAACAAATCACTCAATGTATATAAAACTTTAAATATATATATATATATATATATATATCAAAAAGAATGAAGAACTGATCTTGGGTAAGAAAAGGGGAAAAATCCTTTTTTTTGCCCACTTTGTCTCTTTATTCAAATCAAAATGTGTATTATAATTATCAGTGGGTAGGCTAATATTACAAAAAGTATTACTTACCAGATTTAACAGATATAGCAGATATAAGAGGAACATATATACCTCTCATCAGGACTGCCGTTGTTCCTTTAATTTTCCAGCATAATGAAAACGAATCTCTAAACTTTTATCCTTAACAATCGCCTTAAAATTTATCTTCACTACCTTATCAACCCCTTTTGCTTCGCATTCAATATCAAAATCCTTCAATTTTTGTTCACCCTGTAAACAAGCTTGTTAAATAAAAATCATACACAATTCTAACGCGTACTTAAATGTGTTAGGGTCTGTGTATTTTGACCTTCTGAAGTTGTATGGCCAAAGTTCAGATTTCGAAAGAGTTAAAAGCTATTTGTTTCAGTTAAAAAATCAAAAGTAACTTCTTAATATGCCTGATGCTTTTGAATCATTCAGAACTCTCCACCTCTTAATGTGAATACTACAGTCTGAATGGTTATATAATACCAATTTTAATCTCTACCAAAAAGACTTGAAAAGGAAAGTGGTAAAGGAATTCCTAAAAAAATCACCTGTATTAGAGGCTCTTGTCTTTGAGGTGAGTTAAGAATCAGTAACACTTTTAGATTAAATCATGTATAATACCTACATAAATTTGGGGCTTACTCGTGTATGATACCTACATAAATTTGGGGCTTACTCGCATATAATACCTACCAAATCACGTATAATACCTACAGAAAATCAATAAATTAATTGAAGTTTTAGGGCTTACTCGTTACTATGTTAGGGCTTGATAAACGCATAATATTGTCATGTATAAGCTCTTTTCAGGAGTCGCTTGACGCGTTTGTTGCATTAATTCTGCTTAATTATCCGCTTATTTCAAGATTAGTGTCTTATCGAGTTTTGTACCTAATATCGTCCCGCTAGGTGTACTTTTGTTGTGTTTCTATGTGTTTATAAGCATATGATGCAATGGCCTTCGAAGAATTGATCAAGTGCTAGCCAAAAGCTTGCAAAAATGCTGATTTGAAGATTTTGCTGAAGCATGATCGATCAGGGCTTGAGAGGCACGGCCGGTGGTGGTGGTGGATCGGCGGCGTGGAGCAGTGGTGCTGTGATACCGTGCGACTGTGAGAGAGGAGAGAAAAAGCAACAAAACGAGTAAGCCCTAACTTGATTCTTGGGTAGAGAATATGTAAGAGTGAGAGACGAGAGTGAGGGTTTTGAGATGGTGCCGGTGGTGGTGGTGGTGGTAGAGGATCGGAGGTCGTGCGTGTCTAGAGGAGAGGATCGAGTGGGTAAGAGGTGTGTGTGAAAGACGAGAGTGAGAGTGATATTTTGAGATGTGAGTGTTTTGAGGGGAGAGACTGAGAGTTGAAATTTTACATTCGATGGAGGTTGTGAAATTTTGGTAGAGCGCGCGAGGGAAATAATCCCGCTAAATAATTGGCTAAATTTTTTTTAAGCAACAAATTTATATATAATCAGTCGCTTAAGAATTACTTAAGCGACAGAGATTGATCAATGTTAGTCAGTTAAGTAAAAATAAAAAAAAATCTAAAAACGATTATTTTAAAAAAATTCTTAAGCGACATATATATAATCAGTCGCTTCATAATTACTTAAGCGACTAAAGTTGATCAATGTCAGTCACTTAAGCAAAAATAAAGAATTCTAAAAAACATTAATTTTAAAAATTCTTAAGTGACATATATATACAATCAGTCGCTTAAGAATTACTTAACCGACGGAAGTTGATCAATGTCAGTCACTTGAGTAAAAATAAAAAAAAATTTAAAAATTTATTTATTTAATAATAATAATAATAGAAAATGAAAAAAAAAAAACTGAAAATATTATTTATTTATTTAATAATAATACTAACAACAATGATAACAAAATGCTAAAGTAGATTATTTATTTATCTATAATAATAATAAAAAATGAAAAAAAAATGTTGAAAACGATTATTTATTTATTTAATAATAATACTAACAATAATTATAGAAAATGAATAAAAAATACTGAAATAGATTATTTATTTATTTATAATAATAATAGAAAATGAAAAAAAGTGCTAAAAAAGATTTTTTATTTATTTCATAGTAATACTAACAACAGTGATAAAAATACTGAAGAATAGTATTTATTTATTTATCACAGCAATAGTGAAATCGATCTAAGGAAATTACAAATTGGAACATGTCAATTATCATCATCATCATCATCATCATCATCATTATCCTCATCGTCATCGCTTAAGACGTCATTGTTAAACCCTTCTGCATCGTCCTCGTCATCATTGTCGTCATCGTCATCATCATCATCGGAAACTTCCACTCGCGGTAGATCACCAAGTTTGATGGTGAAACCAGAGATAGGAATGTCAGTCATGTGATGCTCTTGATAGGGTTCTTATACTTCAAACTATGGAGTGGCGGTTTCATTCCTTGCGAGTGTGCTATCACTGTACGTACCTCTGTGTAACATCACATTAACGATTTTCCAATCCGCATCTGCCAATGGATCATCTACATAAAACACTTGTCTTGCCGTCTTGGCAAGAATAAATGGTCTATCTTCATACCAACTGGTCGAAGTGTTCACTGAAAAAAGACCATGATCTAACTTTGCGCTATCGGGATTTTCAAGGTCAGTGTTGTACCATTTACACTTAAAACACACCACCGGCATGCCTTCTGCATACTTTAGCTCAACAACTGCCTTAAGAATCCCATAGTATAGGACGTCATCCGCTACTACTACAACTCCACTATTCTGAGTCTTCCGGTTCTAGTCTCCCTGCCATGTGACAAACTTGATGCCGTTTACGTCACATTGTGAATAGATGGTGTAACTCTAAGGCCGGCTTGCCAAAAGGTGTAGTTCTTGCTTGTAATGCGGATTACCGATACTTTGCAGGTAAGACATCTGTAAAATAATATGGAACATTAATGAAAGGTAATATACACGTGTCAAATATAAGTAAATTAAGTGTGACTGTCTACCCAATTATGAAAATGTGGATGAAAGTTCTGAATACGCAGTTCATCGTCCTACACTAAAGAAGTCTTAATTTTAAGTATCAAATCCTTAATTTTCAAAGATTCATCATATCTCTAATTAGTGTAGTATTGTATCATATAAAATACGTATTTGTGTTTCCTTGCTTATTGTGAATATTTTATGTTTAATTTCTAATGATAATAGATATAAACTTATTTGAAGCATTTGTCTTGAACCTAAACCATCAAAGCACTTAAAAAATAGATAATCCTTTAATAGTGTAATGAAATTAACATACATGCAATAATAATTTATCCAAATTCATATAATAATAATAATAATAATAATTTTATACCATATTATATAATTTTATTTTATATATTAATATATTTTTCCAATAAATATTTATATATATAATAATAAATAAATATTGTATTATACATAATATATTATATATAAATATTTAAACCAACACTAAAACTACATGTTTAACACCAATTAACTCAACATAGCTATTATCAATACAAAATTTAGTAATAAATTAAGATCAATAAGAGAGATTATACTAACCTAAAGATCAAATAGGAGGCAAGAACAAAGCCTTTTGTGATAAAAATGATGATTTGCACTTCAAAATAGCCCAATTAGCTTCTCCTCCAACCAAAATGCAATATGAGAAAAAGCTTTGTACTTAACTAAAAGAAAATACACTTAAGCGACTGAGAATGCATTGTCAGTCGCCTAAGTGAGATCTTAAGTGACTGATAAATGCATTGTCAGTCGCCTAAGTGAGATCTTAAGCGACTGATAATGCGCAAACTCAGTCTCTTAAAAAATCTGGTCAAAGTCCTTTTGCCTTTGACTAAAAACTGTCGGTGGAAGCTTTTAAGCGACTAACATATGAACTTCAGTTGCTTAAGAGATCTTAAGTGACTAACATATGTCAGTCTCTTAAGTGTAGTCGCATAAGATCTCTTAAGCGACGAACATAAGTCAGTCTCTTAAGTGTAGTCGCATAAGACCTCTTAGGCGACTAACAAAGGGTAGTCACTAAAGTATTGTCGCTTAAGAGGCTCCTAGGCAATTAATTAACGTTAGTCACTTAAGTATAGTCGCTTAAGCATACTTAAGCGACGGACTGTAATGTTAGTCGCTTAAGAAATGCTTAAGCGACTGACGAAAAAAAGTCAGTCTCTTAAGATGATTTTTGGTGTAGTGTTCACGTGTCTTGTACATGACTAATTCCATCAACATTTTAGATGGTCCATCCAAAAATGAGAAAAAGTGAGACGTGGGTGAAACTTCATATATGAACTTATGTATTTTTGAACTTCATATATTAAAGTGAGACAAGAGATAAACTTTAGGAGAGATTTTTGTAAATAACTCATATAAGTAATAAATATTATATAATATCAGTTTCGAATTGGTTCGGTTAATTCAAAAGCTAAACCAAGAACCAAACCAATCCAATCGGATCTTAAAAAAATCAATCCAATTAATTTTATAAACCTAACCAAACCAATTTAATAAGACCAGATTACTTCGGTTTTTCAATTTACCCATAATTATGTGCACCCCTAATACTTCCACACCATTTATTCCAATTCTCTTTACGTATATTTTGAATAAATTTGTGATGGTCTATATAATTGACACCACTTAATTAATTTATTTATTTAATAAAAAGGTTAATAGTGGAGTCAAATTACAAGAAGAAGAGGAGTTTATAGTTCAATCAATATTTTTCATTTTTCGTGCCAAACTCTCCAAGAAGAAGAATACGATGAAATTATTGGCTTTGGTGGCCAGCCCTTGATCTAAGAGTTGGATAAGGAAATGAATTATAAGATGCTAATACAAATATTGTTACCCGAACATTATTGGCTTTGGTGGCTAACCCTTGATCTAAGGCCTCGTTTGGTTCACGGAAAGGAAATTAGTTCCCCTATCTTTCCCATGGAGGTGGGAAAGTAAATTTCCTGTCAAATTTCCTTTCTTGTGTTTGGTAAACCATGGAAAGTATTAAGGTAAGAGTATTATTGTCTAAAATTTGTATAATAAATGCTTGGTAATCACATGGGAAAATCAATCCCATGTGTTTTGGGAGGAATGGTTTTACCCCCTACTTTCCCCTCTCTCGGGAAAGTGTTTCCGGAATTTGTGCTTACCAAACAAAGGAAAGGAACGACATTCCTTTCCCGAGTACTAAAATCCGTGAACCAAACGAGGCCTAAGAGTTGGATATGAAAATGAATTATAATATGGTAATTACAAATATAGTTACCCGAGTTGAATTTTAGGAACTCTAGTTCACTTCTTTCTTATGAAGTCAAACATCAGATATATCTGTGTAACGTTCTAATAGAAAAGTTTCTCCTTAGACTTATTTAGCCCTCAGCTCATGTTATATGTCGAATTGGGCCTCTTTCCTTTGTGGGCCTAATCCCCTTCTTCGTGATGATTGCTTAGCTAATTTTTTGACTCTCAAGGGCCTTGTTTATTATTTCAGATCTGACGTATGGGTCTTTTCATATGAGTTGGGCCTTTGATTTGGCCTGCCCAAATTTTTCCCCATCAAAAAGTTTTGCCCTTTTTATGGTGTCAAGAATATCAATGATAATGTCTATGTTCTTTTGTGGATGTATATACTAATTTTGATGGATTATTTATATCAGAATAATTAATGGATAGTACATTTGATGCATTGACGTAAAACGTATATAACTCTAACACTACTTAAAATCAAACTCTTAATATTGTGAAACATATATCACCCATTATAATATAAGCCAAAATAAAAGAATTCAATTAGCCATGGCCACAAGAAAATCCGTAATCCTCCTTGCTTGATCACCATCACTCATAATTTCTTCATATGCATCCTCTGAAATGATAGATATGCGAGTGATGCTTACCTTAAATTCAAAGCTTGAACCGATTCCTTTTACATAAGAGATACCCACTTTTTATATATACTTGTTTTATTGTTATTTACTTAATGCCCCATCCACTTTTATTAATTTTAAGTTTTTCTCAAATTTGATGGAGCCTGCTTTCAAAAGGGTACAGTTGGGCTGGGCGCTGTGGTCCGGAGTGGCAGTGGCGTGTTTAAGGCAGGGCATTCGTTATGTAGGTAGCAAGTTTGGTGGCTGTGGCAGTGGAGGGCTGGAGGCTCTGGCAGCCTTGGAAGCCTTGCAGTTGGTGGGGCAGCTCGGGTTTGATCGGGTGGTAGTGGAAGGCAATTCCAAAAATATTATAGCAACGTTGCAAATGGGGGGTTCGAATATGTCTAGTATTGGCAACCTTATAATGGAGGCGTGTGAGATGGCGGATTCCCTAGTAAAGGCGAACCTAAGATTACACAAAAGAGTGAGCTAAAATGGATTGAATCATGCTAATTTTGTTTTTCAATATATAACTTGCACTGTAAATTGTTTTTTTTTGGACTAGACTAGAGTCTGGTCTGGCAGGCCCTAATTCAGCTCCTATGCCTCGGTGGAATCTAGTAAAGTACTCTTAGACCCGAAGAGGGGAGTCAAGTTGCTCATGCACTGGCTCGGCGTGCTCATGCTTTGGCTTGGCGTGCTTGTGCTTATAAAACAAATTAATCTGGCTCCGCCCCTAGTTATAGATTTAAGAAATATGATATACAAAATATATGATACTTGGAGTATGCTTCTACACCATTTATTCAACTCTCTTTACGTGTATATATATATATTTTGAATAAATTTGTGATAGTGTGTCTAACTGAAACCACTTAATTTATTTAATTTTTAAAAAAAAGGTTAATAACAAAAAATTAAAATAATAATAATAATAATAATAATAATAATAATAATAATAATAATAATAATTTTTCATGCCAAACTCTCCCATAACTGTTCAAAAATTGTCTTAAATGTATTTTGTATAATATGGATGTATTTAGAGTTGCTATTGGGTTCTACTTTTTTAGGCCGACCCAACTGACTAATTTATTTTATATTTTTTTTGCTACGCCACTATTTTACTGACTTATTTGGACATAGCTTGTATTTTGCCCTCCAAAATGAAGTTTGCATTACAATGAAGGATCCCATATCTATATTATAAAACATCAAGTTTGACTTAAAAAATATAATAATCTAATGGTTAAAAATACGCATGTTATGGTGTGCATTAATTATATACCCTTGGATGAGTTTTATATACACATCAAGATGTCACATCAAAGTTAAAACACTCACACTAATAATATACACACAATAAACTCTCAGAAACTAAGAGCATCTCCAACAGTCTTTTAAATTTTTGTTTTGTGTAAAATTTACACAACTTGTAAATTTTTTTCTCTCCAGCAGTCTTTTAAAATTGAAATTTGTGTAAAATAGTTGTGTAAAATACACTCCTATTTTACAATACCACATCAGCTTTCTCTCTCTTCAATTTTTTTATAAAAATTGAAAAAGTAATAACTTTAAATGTAAAATATATATATTAATAAAAATTACATATTTGAAATCTACTCATCAATACCCATAAATCAAGATCCATTGTAATTACAAGATTATTTGTAAAAAAATAAAGAAAAAATTAATAAAAAATTGCTTGAATTGATATTTAACATGTGTTAGAATCTTATTTGTTATTTCAAAATTTACACAAACTTTACAAAAGTACCATTGGAGCACTTTTTTTTAGCATTCAAGTTTTTTGTAAAAGTGAGTTGACACATGTGATTTACAAATCAATTTTTACACTACCATTGGAGATGCTCTAATAATATTGTCTATACTAAAAATGCTATAACTTGAAATACAAAATTCAAAATTTAATAAAAATTTAATTTTTAAAATCTACTAATTAATATCAGTTAAACAAGATCCATCATGACTATAAGATTATGTGAAAAAAATCAAGAAAAATTATTGAATAACATTTAAGAATCCATACATTGTTGGATTATTTTTACATTTTCCTTTGATATTTGTCGAAATAAACTAATAATGTTTGTCTATTTATATTTAGAGTACATTACTCTTTTTTATTCTATTATTTCACCGTGCCGGATGGCACGGGTATACTCTAGTCATATATAATATATAGTAAATTCATATCATGATGCCATGTATTCATAATTTATTGTAGTTTTAAATATTTTAGTTTCCTCTTCTTTACTCTTTTGAATTGAATGGGCTATTTTACATATTAAATGTCTTCAAATTTATATTTTTCCTATTTTGTATTGACATTTTTTTATAGGGTTTAGCTTCTTTCATGTGTATATATATATTTTAAGAGAAAACACAAACTAAACAAATCTTTGCTTGCTTGCCGCTATCACACACCACAATTACAAAGCAATTTGGATATAAGTCCTAAGAATACCTAGAGCGTTAATGACATTAGTACCCTCAAGAGCTTCTCCTTCAAACCAAGCTCTAAGGCGTCAATCTTTTACAAGAAAGGCGTCAATCTTTTACAAGAAGTGACCTGATGACTGATGAATTTCTTATAACTTCCCCGATTCCCCGAAGTGACCTGATGAATTTCTTATAACTTCCCCGACAAATTTCTTATAACTTCCTCTTATAACTTCCCCAACGAATTTCTTATAACTTCCCCGAGGGGAGACGAATTTCTTATAACTTCCCCGACTCCCCTCAAATAAGAAAAAGGGGCTGCATCAAAATTGACTTTAACCCAATTAACCGGCAATTAATTAACCGGCGGGACTTGCCATCTGCAATGGGGACAATCGAGTTATTTGTAATGGAATTAGCATCTCGCAACCACCACAAAGAGCTATTTGCTAATGAAGTAATGTATTTTTTATTTTTTTTATAATTATGTATCTCTTATTCGAGTATTTTCTCTCCTATTTGATTTTGATTATATGTACTTTTCTTTTATTAAAATGAAGAAAAATAAAGTCTCTTTACAATTTTGTGAACTAAATTAGAACCTAATAATAATAATTGATCAATTTTATCTAAGACTATTAAAGAATTGAATTAGGTCATATACTTTAATTTTAATAAAATTAATCTATTTATAATTTACAAATCTAAAAAATGTATGCGCGTTTTTATAATATAAATTTATCATTAATTGACGTTGACAAAAATAATCAACTTCTAAATAAATGTTGCATACATAGATCAAATTAATACCCAATAATACTTATGTGGCAGCAACCAAATACATTAGCCAAAACCAAAATATATGGGAAAATTTCTGTGCTAATTTAGTCCGTAATGTTTCTTTTTCTTTATTTTGATTCTCAAAGTTTTTGCCGAATTACACTTTCTTTCAAAATTTGACACCCTATCCATTTTTTGGACAGAAATCGATGTGCCATATGGATTTTCATTCAAAAAAATTGACAAAGCATCCAATTTTTGATGAAAAGTGCAGCTCGGCTCAAATTTTGAGTACCTAATGATTGATAAAAGCCTGAAACATTAGAAATCGAAGTGAAATAACAAACAAACTCTAAGGTGGTAAATCATCAATTACTCAAATAACCCTGTCAAATTGGTCCAAATCTTTGTTTAATTGGCACTGATATATACAGCCATGCCAAATAATCTGTCTAAACAATTTATTTTTCATGTAGTCATAATTATTGTTCTTACTAGAATTAGATTCAAATTAGAAGTCTGAATGAATATCACAATTTTAATCATAATCACAATCAAATACTGTCAATCAGTACTACAATCCGGATCCCAATCCAAAACCCTCAATTACTCGTTTATATATATATAAACATAATTAATTTTCTTTTACTTTTATCAAGCAAACAATCAGCCATGATAGCTACAAAGACATTAATTGTATTATTAATATTATTAATATTTTCCCACATTACAGCAGCAGCGAAAGTCGAAGGAATGGAAGGAATGGAAGTCATTGCAACAACAGCAAAAGTCGAAGTCGAAGAGAAAGTCGAAGGAATGGAAGAGTGTGTGATGCTATTTTTCGACCGCGATACTAAAATAAATATTAATAATAGACCGAATTACATAAGGTGTAAAGATAAACTCAGAAAAGTGGGTATTCACTATAAATTATATGGTGTATTGTCACATGAATATGTTGAAGCCTTAAAAAAGGTTTCGAAGTTCAAAAACGATGAAACCTCCTTGAATCGATTTCTAAACCGTCTAGCTTTGACTTATAGCGGGGAAACCTTAAAAAAGGTTCCGAAGTTCAAAAACGATGAAGCCTCCTCGAATCGATTTCTCAACCATCTTGCTTTGACTTATAGCGGGGAATACAAAAGATATCAAACTATCTAAACAATGGTGGGTGGTTCGTATTAATTTACATATACTTATTTATGTAAAATTATGAATTCATGACTCGTTTGGTTGCATTATTATATTTAATTTACGAATTAGTTAGTTTTAAATTGATGAATTGTCAATATTTTGATTTTAAATTGCATTACAAGAGAGAGATATATCGACCAGCTTTTGCCCCTTGGATCCTCTTGTGCTACTTTGATTTCTTGACTTATTTTTTTTTCTAGGTTTTAGATGGACTTATTTTTATTAATCTTATCTTTATAAAAAGGTACACATCTCAATGTAGTACTATTGCTGAATAAGAGAGACAAAACATATAAAAGTATAAAACTACACTTTCTTTAGAAAAGGACTAAAAATATGAACTTTTAATCTGCACGTACACTGGTCAAAGCACTACCCGGCTAAAAAAGTGGTGGTTATTCATAAATTTGGGAAACTTGCAAAATCATATATATATATATATATATATAACCCAGCACACATGTCAACGTTTGGTTGAAAATTTTTAATATTTAATTTAAAATTCACTATTACTTCCTTAAAACTGTTTTTCAATTCAATTTATGTATCTACACCATTTTAAATTTTTTAAAAAAATTTTAATCTTTGTTTCTTTTTTATTTCTTAAAATTTTTCTAAAATACAAAGGGAAAAATAAAAAAATAAATAAATATTCCTTTTACTTGAATGAAGTTTTTTAAAATGAGTGAACCAATTATGATATTTTTAAAAAAACACCCAAATGTTTTTTTAAAAAAAACCCAACTAAATGTGTGAAATTATCTTGTAATTTATTCGTAGATGTGGGAACATGCAAAGCTCACCATGAAATTAAGTGCTACTTTTATGTGTCACACAATATTCACTCTTGTAATAATTAAATTTTACTATAAATACTACGAGTATGCACAAAACACATACACAATTGAGATTAAAAAGACCAAAGGAGAAGAATGCCTAGAAGAAATTTGTAGCAATGGAAGGTGCTTCTAAACTTGTTTTTCTCTTGTCTTTCACAAATCTTTTCTTTATATTAGTAGCAATAAATATAACCACAAATGCTACAACATTGGTTTTTAATCTCATTCATCGTCATTCCATTATATCTTCACAAGTCGACACTTCTTTTGTCGATGAGGACAACATCATAAGTGTTCTCATGGCAGACTACGGCGTGTTTTTAGTGAACATATCTTTTGGGGAGCCTTCAGTACCACAACTCCTGGTGATGGACACAGGAAGTGGTACAACATGGATTAAATGCCGCCCTTGCAACTCCTACCAACCCATTTACCCCATATACGAGCCTTCAAAATCGTCCACTTATTCTAAGTTGCCATGTGACTCGCGTTGTACGAGCTATGATTGTCTTACCGATAGCGAGTGTCCATACTTCGTAAAATATGCCGATCAAACCACTAGTTCAGGAAATCTTGCTATTGAACAACTTACTTTCACAACATCCGACGAAGGCACCACCACTGTCTCCAATTTCGTTTTTGGTTGTGCACATAATTTTAAAGAAAACCAACACTACAACTTCAATGGGATAGTTGGACTAAGTGATCATGGCGCAACTTTTTCTTTGGTTAGACAATTGGGCTCAAAATTTTCTTATTGCCTTGGTAGTATTAATGATCCTTATTACAATTACAACCGGCTAATTTTAGGAAATGGATCAATTTTCGAAGGTAGTTCAACGCCTATATATGTGAACGACGACTACTATTTTTTATCCTTAGAAGGTATTAGTATAGGAGAGACCCGACTTAATATAGACCCAAACATATTTAAATATACTGAAAAAGGTACAAGTGGAGTACTCTTTGATACGGGATCAACCTATACCTACCTAACCAGAATTGCATTTGAAGCTCTTATCGCTGCACTCCAAACCTTGATGGATGGGCGTTTACAACGTTTTTCTTCTTTGAGTTACCCTGACCACCTTTGCTACAAAGGAATTATAAATCGAGACCTTGAGTGGTTTCGTGGGTTGATATTTCACTTTGCTGAAGGTGCTGATCTTGTTGTACCTCCAGACAATATGTTTCTACAAAATAGACGCGATAATACGTTTTGTCTGGCTGTGCAATCATCTGAGTCAATTAGTTTGGGCAATCAAAGTATCATTGGAGCATTGGCTCAACAATATTACAACTTTGGGTATGACCTAACTACAAATAGGCTATATTTTGAGAAGATTGACTGCCAGCTTCTCACTGAATGACCATTTAACAATACTAATATGTGAAGTAGGGATTTAGTTAGGGTTTAAGGTGTTGTATCTTGTTTTTGGATGGTGTTGTTTGAATGCATGGTTTATCACTTCTTCTACTTTCTTTATGTTTTTTATTATTTGCTGATCTATTATGACCCTCGTCTACAATTTCATATTATTTAGGGTGACTAATAAAAAAAACCTTAAAGTTTAAGTCAAATTATAATCGTATCCTTAGAATTTTAGAAGTTGCAACTGGAACACTAAAGTACATAAAGTGACATGTTTTAAACCTTTGGCCTAACCCCATTAGTTTTTATTAAAAATAATAAAAAGAAGAAGCTAATTTGGCAACCTATGTGGATCCTAGTTGGCGAAAAAAATGAAAAAAACATAACACAAAAAAAGAAAATAAATAAAATATAGAAGCTAGTTCTCTTTTGTTAGAATTTTTAGCATTTTGAGTTGGGGCACAACGAAAGCGTACTTTGAATTACTTTTTTAATCACGTTGTTGTGTGGTGGTGCATTATGTACAAAGATGTACGGCTATGGAGATGTGCATAGCTCATTTAAAATACTTAAGAGAAAGACTATATTTTATAAAGAACTTTTTTATTTCTCTTCTTTCTTAATCTCAACCAATGCTTACAAATACATTTATTTATAGGGTACAAGAAAACACTCTAGATTCTTAGATATATCCATGGACTAGATTTTTCTATGAACTTTAAACTATTTCAAATAGGGTACGTATTGGTAAAAGCACCCTAAAAAACTAGTTCCAATACTCGTTTTTAAAGCACCCATACATATTTTTTTAATTATATTTTGTTAGAACACCCATAATCATAAGAGCACCCTAAAAAAGATAAGGGAACAATATTAACTCAATTGACTAACATCCTATGGAAACCTAAGTATATCACTCACAACCATTAAACAAAATATAATGTATCTATTCATTGCTTGGCAAATTATAAACCTCAGAAAAACTCCAGGTGGATCTTTTAATGTAGCTTATTGTGAGGAATGGTTCTTATCTCCTAAAAGAACTGATGCTCAATCTGATTCTACCTCAGTACCTCTTGTTCAATCTTTGATTTTCTTCCCCGTGATGTTAGGGACATACTTTTGCTAATGCTTCTCTTTAATTTGTATGTGCTAGGCCTTTGGGACTTGGCCCACTTTCATATTTTCTTTCCACGTTTCCTTTTTTTTTTGTTTCCTCCATAACCTTGATGCCTAAATTGTAGTAGAGTGCGTTTGAGAATTTCAATATCAAATTCAAGAACAACGTACTAAACATAAAAATAGGTTACAACATCGAACACGTTAGGAGCATTGTTTACAATGTTCATGTATGATTGATTATAATAGAGTTAGTAACTTTAAGTTATTTTACTTCAATACACTAGTAAATTTAAAAGAAGAAAAATCAAACACAAGTGTATATCTATCCTACTATATATGTGTGTATAAAACATATATATGGGTTGTATTATCAAAACTAAGAAAATTATTACTCTTGCAATTAAAGTGGATTTTTTTAGCAAGCAAATTATCTCAATCGGTAAGAAAAAGATCTTTCTATCCCTGAATTTAATAGTGTAAATTTGCTCACAAAAAAGAAAAAGAGTGGTTAGTTCTTTTCCTAAAAACGTATTAATGTCTCTAGTTGTATAAGGTGAAGAAGAGAAAGGCTTGCTTGTTGAAAGAAGAAATGAAATATTATCTTTAATAAGGGTGCGCGCCTTTAACAAACCTAAAATAATAAATGACCTTTCTTTTTCTTTGACAAAGGGTGTTAAAACTAGTTTTTAAGGGTGCTTTTACCAACATCCTTTCAAGTATAAGATAATACTAAGGGGCATTCTAGAACCCTTACTACTAGAAGATAATTTGCTAGATTTTTAAGTGACACAATGCACCTAGATTACTCCAGATTTTTCCAATCTTATATTATCAAAAGCCCCTCTTTAATTTTGAATTACATTTTCAACACCTTTCCTCTTCCTCTTCCTCTTCCTCGCCCGCATTCTAGTGGCGGTTTCTTCATCTCACCTCTTCTCCACTCCAAAACCATTCTCTCTCTCATAGAAGCTCCCTTTTCTCCCCCACCTTCACATCTGCGCTCTTCGTCCCCCATCTATGTTGCCACCAATCTTCCTAAACTCTTGTTGTCTTCATCGTCATCGCCAAGCCAACGGTCCTCGTGGCCGAAAAGCTATGTAAGGTCGGGCTCAACCTTAAACCTTCTCACCATTGGACCCTAAAGGCCAATGTAATTAACATGAATTATTGTTATGTATGGTCTCACGTTCTCCTTCACAAATTTTGTACCTAATAGTGAAACTTTTGTTCTACCGGCGGAGATTTTTTCGGTTAGGTTTCGATCAAATTTCTATAGGATATCGGCTACAACAAGGAAGGTAGGTGTAGTGTGTTCAAGTTTTTGTATGCAACTCAAAATCAAGATAAGGAAAAAGCTGATGTAGGGGACCTGCTAGGATTGGGATAAGGAATTCTTTGCTAGTTTTAGTTGGGATTAGTTTAGTTGGGTTGCTTTTTGCACTTCTAGTCTTACAAAGTAAATGGAAATCACTTGAAGAGATGTCTAGGGGCAACAAAAGGGGTGGAAGAGGAGAAACAATGGTTAATTAACGACATGCAATAAAGGCAGTGGCAGACCCAAGGGGGACAGGGCAGGCTTCAGCACAGGGGAAAAATTTTGAAAAACCTACTAGCTCTTGTTAAAAAAAAACCCTTAATATAAGCCTACCATTTTGATAAATTTTAGCCCACCCTTTAGCCAAGCTCAAATATTATAAGCCCACTAATCTATAACTCTTGCTGTTTTTAAGATAATTAGGAGTTTTGATTTCATATCTATTTTAAATTTAATGAATAACATTATGAGAATCATCAACACATGCACTTTGTCAAGCTTTACAACGTAAATCTTAAAATATTGTGAATGCGATGAAATTAATTTCAACAACAAAAAGTCTTCTCCAACAATTTAGAGAAGATGGTTGGAACAATATTCTTACACATGTGTTGTTATTTTGCACCAGGAACAATATTGATGTATTGAATATGAGTTTTCCATACAAAGATGGTACAAGTTGTCATTGCCAACAACATGATCAAATTACGATTGAACATTACTACAATTTTGATATATTCAATGTCACAATAGATTTTTAATTGATAGAGTTGAAACATAGATTTGATGATGTCATAATGGAACTTCTAACTTTTACATAGCTTTGGATCTTAGTGACTCTTTTAGATCATTTGACGACGACAAGATTTGAATGCTTGCTGCAAAATTCTATCCAACATATTTCACTACTTAAGATGTTAGTGTATTGAGATCTCAACTAATGCATTACAAGCTTGATATTGTTTGTGATCCTGAGTCTCATAAGCTTTCTATCCTTGCTAAGTTATTCCAATAACTAGTTGTGAGAAGAAAGTTGGAGGATTATACTATGCTTGATTTATTAATTCGTCTTATATTGACTCTTCCTATTTCTGTGGCAAGTACAGAAAGAACATTTTTCAGTATGAATAATATCAAAATAGATATACGCAGCTCAATGGGGGATGTACTTCTTGCTGATTGCATGTTGCTGAACATAGTGCGAGACATTGGTTTAAAAATTGATTTAGAGTCTGTAATAGATGAATTCGAATAATTAAAAACTCTCCAAATTCAGCTGTGTTATATACTTTTCGTTGTGTATGAACTCAAATATTTAAATTAAATTATTAAATTTTTGTTTCGCTATATGGTTATACTTTTGTTTTTTTTTTTGTTTTATGATTTTTTTGTCTATTATTATTTGTTGACCTAAAAGTCACTAAACTTGTTTTGATAATAACAATAATTTAATCTTGTGTAATTTAACTTGTGTGGTGTTTTAAGTATAGCCACAATTAAATGATTATCTACGTGGAACAAAACCGACAAAATCGATAATGAGATCACCCCCTACAAGTATTCAAATCTCATTGGCTTGCATCACTTACTGTGCTTAATCAAAGTATACATGGAGTTACAAATTATTGTGGATCAAAGTTCAAAGAAAGTGAAGAATAGAAAAAACTCGTTAAGCACTCGAAAGCTCGTTAATTTTTTTTTTTTAAATCGAAAAGGCAGAGCCCCTGAACTTTATTCATACAAAGAAGTTTACAACTTCAAAGTTCTAATATCTGGAATACCAGCCCTATCAACTCTAGTTATACCCACTAGCTTCTTAGGAATATTACTGTTGCAAAAAATGCATCTACGCTTCTCTTGATATCCTACATTTGCAAGGAAGTCCGCAGCTTTGTTTCCCTCTCTATATATATGTCTCACCGAACAATTCAAAATTTCAAGTAGAGCTTCAATCAATCTAACTTTGTAAGTAGGGCCGGCAATATTTGACACGACACGTTAACCCGACACGAACTCGACACGGAGTTAGCGGGTTTGGGTCAAGCATAAACGGGTTCGGGTCAATTTCGGGTCAGACACGCTTAACCCGTAAACTAAACGGGTCGTGTTCGAGTTAACCCGCTAACTCGAAATTGATCCGCAATTAACACGATTATTATTTTTATTTTCTTTTACAGCTATATATATATATATATATATTTTTTATTTTACCATCTTTCTTGAACAATTATATTCTTATTTGGAGTATTGGTAGTAGATGATAGTTATTATGTTTTTAATGATAGATAAAGTACTAATTTTTTATGTTTATGCTTCGGTGATGGAATGTTATATATTTTGACTCTAGATTATTAATATTGAATTTTGGTATTTGGTGATACTTATTATTACTTATTAAAAATTTAAAACTACTATAAAATAAGTTAATTTTTTTTTTACATGAGTCTTAATTGTCATTATAATCTTAAAAGGTTAATCGTGTCGTGTAGAGTTGCAGATTTAACATGACCTATTTATTAAACGGGTTAGTCGTGTCATGTCGTGTAACTTGTAAAATAAACATGTCGTGTTCGAGTTAATATAAATGACACGATTAGTTAAATGGGTCGTGTTCGGGTTGACACTAATACTGTAATACTTGTGTGTTGACACGACCCGAACACGACACGCGAACCCGAATTGCCAGCCCTATTCGTAAGCTATGGCCCAAGGGACATCAATCCGCTTTGTAATGACCTGCACCAACATATGGTTGATCAATCATATGGTTCATACATACTCATATAGCATTAAAAGATTGATCCAAAAGAAGGTTGAATTGAAAAGACTAAAAACATCATTCTAAAAAATCCAGTTTTCAGCTAAATTTATATTAAATTTAAACGATAATATTATCAGTCGACTAGTGGTGAAAAATATAGTCGTTAGATTTCTATTTTTTACCATTTTTGGTACCAAACTTTTACAAACTCTCTAAAACGGCCATATCTTCTTTGTGACTATATATACATCTTTTAAAACACTTGCAAACCATCTTGAATCACTATTCATCTCTATTCTTCATCTACTTTCATTATTAAAAGATTTAAGAAAATGTTTTGATCAATCATTCATTATTTGAGCTATAATTCTTGATCAAACTTTATAACTCTAGTGTGAGCTTTATTTGTAATATTCAATATACACTTGAGAATAATTGTAAATTGGTGTTCATCACCAAACAACTTTATTCATCAAATTGTGAGAGGTTTATCTCATAGAAAAGTAAAAGTGTTTCTTGTGTGAGTGTAGTGAGAAAATACAGTTGTAGATGTTTGATTTTCACCTGAAAGAAAGTCGGTTTAGTGGAACTTCTTGTGTGAACTACTCGAGCACAGACATATGGTCTAAACAACCGAACTGCATGAACAAAACGTCTTGCACTTATTTGGTTTTATCATTCTATCTCTAGCTCTTTATTTTCCTTGCATTATTATGCTTTGTGATTGGAATTACTTGTTGGTTTGATTGTTTCTTGATATAGACTTAAATTATTTTGAAACTATTTTTAAACCGGATTAAGTTTAAAAAATCCTATTCACCCCCCACCCCCTTCTAGGGTGTTTTCGGACTTAAACTATTAGCCCACCCCTCGAAAGATTCCTGAATCTATCTTTTGAATAGAGGTGAAGGTAATCAACTCTATCTCTCTATTATCTTTCTTTCCTTTTCATTTTCCTTTATATTTATGTTTTGTTACCGTTTTTTATTAAAAAAATTCATTTTTGCCAAGTTGGATCCACGTGTAAAGTCAAGTAAGCATCTCGTCAATTAAAACTATCAGGGTCAGGCGAAAAAGTTGAAAACATTCACTTAATGTACTTCGGGTTACGCTTTTCACTTCTGAAACTTCTGGGATACGAATAAAATTTGATCCAAACTTTAGGGGTTTTAGTATCAACTACCCAATTATTCACTTATTTACTTCACTTTTAATGTTTTTTATAAATAAAAAAAATACTCAGAGATAATGCACTACTAAGTTGTTAGTTATAGATAAACATATATAACAATTGAAATCAAATATAATTTTTGGTTTTGAATTAAAGCAATTGCCCTCGAAACATATACTGTATTATTTGAATCCTCGTCGGAGACCTATCTTTGGAGGACTCAAAAAATAAAATATATTTTCCAACTATAATTTCAAAACTGCAAGAATCTAATGATTTTTACTTTCACATTGGTGCAAAACAATATATATATATATATATATATAAAGATTTTATTTAATTTTGGTTCACCATAGTGTCAACGGGAAGTCATTGCAACAACAACAAAAGCTAGCCGAAGGAATGGAAGAGTGTGTGATATGCTATTTTTCAACCGTAATACTAAAAAAAATATTAGTAATAGTGAGAATTACATAAGGTGTAAAGATAAACTCAGAAAAGCGGGTATTCACTATAAATTATATATTTAGCTTATTGTCACATGAATATGTTGTGGCCTTAAACAAAGTTCCGAAGTTCAAAAATGATGAAGCCTCCTTGAATCGATTTCTAGACCATCTTGCCTTGACTTATCGCGGGGAATATAGAAGATATCATGGGAAACACATAAGAAACTAAAAGCTCGCTCTCAATTTTGAAGTTGTCATAGTAGCACCTATCTAAACAATGGTGGGTCGATCGTATTAATTAGCATATACTTTTTTATGTAAAATTATGAATATTGATGACTCGTTTAGTTGCATTATTATATTTAATTTAAGAATTAGTTGGTTTGCCAATGGCCTTGTAGCCTAGTGGCACTCTCTCTGATTCTGTATTAGAGAAGTCACATGTTCGAAACCCATGGACGTAGTTTCAAACTTAATAAAGATGGTTTATCTACCCTCTTGGTGTGTGTGATAATAAAGTGTTTGTTCACTCTTTGTGGGTGGTGTGTGTGGTAATATAGTATTTGTCCACCCTTTGTGGGTGGTTGGTGATATGTCCACCTCTTATGGTGGTGGTTCGTGCGGTAGGTGGCCAAAAGTTGCTCTCTCGGTTGGGAGACTCTTAGGAGGGTGACGCAAAGTGAAGCTTGCTTATTTTCATCTCTTTGGTCAGCAAATTATGTAGTTCTTAGTATATCTAGAGTATCAAATATTTTATGTCTGACTCCATGTAATTCCTTTGATATGAATGATTAAATCAAAAAAAAAATTAGTTGGTTTTAAATTGATGAATTGTAAATATTTTGATTTTAAATTGCATTACATGCAATAGAGATATCGCCGCCAGCTTTTACCCCTTAGGATCCTCTTGTGCCAGTTTTATTTCTTGACTTATTTTTTTTCTAGGTTTTAGATGGACTTATTTTTATTAATCTCTATTTTTATAAAAAGGTATAAACAGGTGTCAATATGCTTTTTGCTCAGAATTATAAGATAAAAACGTAAAGTTTTAACTTGTAAATGCGTCAATATTCTATTTGAATAAAAAAAAATTAAAAGCGTAAGCATATACACATCTCAATGCTAAAATTATACTTTCTTTAGAAAAGAAGGACTAAAAATATGAACTTTCAATCTGCACACCGGTCAAAGCGCTACTCGGCTAAAAAAGGGGTTGTTATTCATAAATTTGGGAAACATGCAAATATATATATACATATATATATAAACCAACACACGTATAAACGTTTGGTTGAAAGTTTTGAATATTTAATTTGAAATTTACTCTTACTCCTTTAAAACTGTTTTTCAATTCGATTTATGTATTGTACAGTATTGTTAAATTTAAATATATATATATATATATATATATAATATTTGTTTTTTTTTCATTTATGAAAGTTTTTCTAAAATATAAAGGAAAAAAAAATAAAAATAATCTTTTTACTTAAATAATGTTTTTAAAATGAGTAAACCAAATGTGATATTTTAAAAAAAAAACACCCAAATATTTTTTTTTTTTAAATCCAACTAAATGTGGAGAAAATATCTTGTAATTTATTCGTAGATGTGGGAACATGCAAAGCCCACCATGAGATTAAGTGCTACTTTTACGTGCCGCACAATATTCACGCTTGTAATAATTAAATTTTACTATATATATTGACTACAATAGGGAAAGAGGGTGCAGCGCGTTCATGTTTTTGTTTGCAACTCAAAATCAAGATAACCAGAAGGGTGTTAGTATAGCTAGGCATCTTAAAAAACCAATTTAAGCACCCATTATTTAAGCACTCATACTAAAGTTTTAAATTTGTAAAACCATCCTTAGTAATTAGAGCACCCAAAAAATGCATATTTTCTTTTCTTTCTTCCTTTAGCAAGAAACAACCAAAAGTTATATACTTAAATTGTAGCATAATACTATTAATCAATTAACTTAATTGGAAGCCCAGCCTCTTAACTCAATTTCACTGTAAAAAATACTAAACTTGGATTTTCTAATTTCCTGGGCAAGATATTGTCAGAACCAATGATTTTAGAATGTTAGAACATAGTGGGTAGTTGTTTTAGTCCATCACTAGTAAATGTCGAACATAGTACAGAAAATTAGACACCCATACTGAAATTGATGAAAAGAATAAATCATGTTGAGCTAAACGTGAGCAACCTCTGCTTAAGCCAAAGGTGAATCTCTGCTCATCAAACATTGCTTTGACATTGAGTTTAGACCTATCTTCTTTGAGACCATCCACTTTAAATGGCTCAAAGTGCAAATACTTTGCGTCCATTTGTTCATAGTGCTCATTATAGAATGCTAGAGTACATTATCAAATATCCAATTAACTATTTTGTTTTGATACATCCATTATCTAAAAGAAAAGAATAATATGTTTTTCTTAAAAAATATTGTGAAAGTGACAAGTTGTAAAACGTTGGGGGAGTTGGAATTACAAACCGATCATTTCAAATATGGGTGCTTAGGGTTTAGGAAAACTCAGACCGAGGCTCAAATCACGGCGAGAATGGATGTTTGATGTTTTTGGTGGTTGCCCCTTTCAATATATATATATATATATATATATTTGTATGTGTGTTTGTGTTTGTTAATGCTTACTACTACTATTGCTTCAATTTATCTCAATTTATATTCAAGTTTGTTATTAAAAGAAAAAAATTATATGGGTGCCTTTGAGAGATATGATATAACTAGTGATTTTTTTCTGAAAGGGGTTTAAAACTGATTGTTGAAGGTGCTTTTACCTGCACCCTAAGGAGAAAGCTGGTGTAGGGGACCTACATGGGATTAGGATAAGGAACCTTTCTATATATATATATATATATATTGTATGTGTGTTTATGTTTGTTAATGCTTACTACTACTACTGTTTCAATTTTTCTCAAATTATATTCAAGTTTGTTATTAAAAGAAAAAAATTATATCGGTGCATTTGAGAGATATGATATAACTAGTGATTTTTTCTAAAAGGGGGTTAAAACTGATTGTTGAAGGTGCTTTTACCGGCACCCTAAGGAGAAAGCTGATGTAGGGGACCTACATGGGATTAGGATAAGGAATTCTTTGTTGGTTTTGTTTGTTAGTAAAGGGAAATCCCTTGAGGAGATGTCTAGGGAAATCCCTTTTATGTTACGTTATGTTTTTTAATTCGATAATATTTTATTTTATTTTGCCAAGTTGGATCCATGTGTAGAGTCAAGTAAACATTAAGTCAATAAAAACTAGCGGGGTTAGGCAAAACAGTTGAAAACATGTTGCTTAATGTAGTCAGGTTCTACTTGTCACTTCCAAAACTTAAATGATACAAATATAATTTAATCTAAACTTTAGGATTTTTTTTTATCCACTTCCCTATTATTCGCATGTTTATTTCACTTTTAATGTTTTTTATAAATAAAGAGAAAAAAATACTCGTAGATAATGCACCAGTAAGTTTTTAGTTATACACATACATATATATATAACAATTGATATAAAACATAATTTTTGGTTTTGATTTAAAGCAATTGCCCTTGAAACATATACTGTATTATTTGAGTTCTTGTCAAAGACCTGTCTTTACAAGATTCAAACAATAAAATATATTTTTCAAGTATAATTTCGAAAGTGCAACAATCTAATGATTTTTATTTTCGCATTGGTGCAAAACTAAATATACAAAGATTTTATTTAATTTTTATTCGCCATATATAGTGTCAACTGGTCTAAATAAATTTAGCTTTTGTACATTTTTCTTGACTCCAATGGAAATGGGTTTAAATTAGCAAACAACTAAATTGAATACTTAAAAAAACAAGGGAAGGGAAATTTGGATAATACATAAAATACTCTTCATTAATAATTATATATCATTTAATTTTGTTCAAACCTCTCATTTTAAAATACACAATTTGTTGATAGGTACCTACTTTAATAGTCATTAAAAAATAGTCCCTTATTTTTGAAAAATATTATTCTCCAAATTTTTGACATAAAATAATATTCTCTTTATTAGAGTAAAGTATTATTTCAAAAAATTATAATATATGCTTTTAAAATTTTACATTGCTCTAACAAAAATATGTGTATCTTTATTACTAGATTTAGGCACCCATATTTGCAAAGCCCACCTTTAGGACAAATGCTACTTTTATTTATCACACATTATCCATTCTTCTAACATCCATATTAGTAGTAAATTAATCTTTGCTATATAAAAATATAAAGAGTGTTGACTATATATATATACAAGCACAAAACACAAAGATAGAGGACATTATAAATCAAAGGAAAAGAAAACCTTAGAAGAAATATGTCTATGTGGATGGAGATTAATTTTAAACTTTTTTCTACTTTTCCCCATTTTATGTTATTTTAAAAAAATGGCAGTCTAAATCTCTCCATATTTAACTATAAACAACGAAATCTACCCAAAACCTTCTTGGTGAGACTTGAACTTGATATTTTTCTTTTCTTGCATATATCATTGTTTACACTCATTCATCGTAATTCAATTATATCTTTAAAACGTGTTTTTGATACTGACAACAACGAAAACATTGTAGGTATTCTTATGGAAAATCACAACCGGTTTTTAGTTAACATATTTTTTATGAGTTCCTAGTTACACAATGCTTTTTTATTTGAAGGAAATAATTGGGCTGGGACGCTTTAGGACGTTTTGGTGGGCTAGTTGGGCTGTTATATATATATAATTGTTTTCCGTCAATCCATGCATTGAAAATTTTGGGCCGCATGAACAAATTCTACATATATATTTGTATATTTTTGCAAGTGCATCATTTAATTTGAAACGATCAAAAAATCCAAACAACAAATCATGTTGGTTAGTAGATGAATCTTTGTTCATTGACTTTAAAGTCAAGTGTTCGAACCACGTAAATTGTATTATAATCAAAATAATTATAACTGCGGAAAAAAGTTCATAAATTTGGTGTCGTAAACGCCCTTAAAAGTAAAGGCTTCTCTGTACTTTCTATATAACCGGGCATTGAAACGCACGCAATACACATGCAAGCTCTACTTCCATGTGGGTGGATATGTAATTTAAAATAAAAGGCACTTAATAGACGTGTAACTAGCCTAGTGGTCCAGTTTTTCTTAATGACCTTAAAGATCATGGGTTAAAGTCCGTACAAATTATTTTTTATTTAAAAAAAAAAACATAGGGGAAAAATAGGAAACTCTCAAATTTGATATCATAACCGAATGTCAAGACTTTGCTTTTATGTAAACACTAGATATCTAACTACACAAATGCATGTGCACGCTCTCCATTTATATGCATCGATATATAATTTAAAGTATAAAATATTTAGTAAGTGTTTTAAGTAGTTTAGAAGTTAACTTTATCATGTGTTCAATTCCGAACACTATTTTATTTATAGAAGACAAACGTTGGGGTAAAATAGGTAACACTGAAATTTGGTGTACAACCGGTAAAGGCGTGGCTTTTATATATAAATAGATACACGTGATCAACCATCTGTCTCATGCAAAGGCTCATCAGAATGTGTTGGCAAAGAACGTGATAGTCTCTTCAATTTGGTGTAATGACCATATTATATGCATTTGGAATATATCTAGGAATTTGTACTTTTGCATAGCTTGTTTCGCGTGAAATTAGGGGGATTTTCGAGGTCAGTCGTAATGAAAATTGGGGAGATACAAACTTAAGTCGAATTTGAAATTTGGTTTCTGTTCGGTTTCGGCTTCAAATTATCGAGACTAGGTTCGAACTAAACTTTTTGGTTCAGCAGGTTTATTCGGTTTTTATAAATAATTTTTAAGGCAACATTAAATAAGCTCTTAGCCATGATTAAATTTCGGTTATGCTTTGTAGTTCTAATCCCTATCCATTTTAACACTAGTAATACATAAAAAATACTTTCACATAAGATGTAAAATAAAAAGTATGTGTCGAATGATAAGGTCAGATCCTTTTATAAACTACCATCTTATAAAAGACAAATAATGAGTGACATGACCGTTAGAATGACAAATATAATTGATGCGTTATTCTCCACACCTTCCTAATTCTCCTTAACTTGTTTTCCTTTCTTACCTTATTAGATATTACCTTATTTCTTCTTACCTTAATAGATTGCTCTTACTTTATTTATCTCTGGTATCATGCCTATATAAAGGCATTCTTATTATAATATAAAGTAGACAACTATCAATAGAATATCATATTATGAAATTGTACATGGTGTATTGGTATATATTAAATGGATAAAATCCTTTTGTCCTGTAATCTAATCATATAATCGCTATTGCTGGTGGGAAATTAATATTGTCGCCCATTGGACCATCTCTCTGTCGCCGCCACCTCGTCGCCTCTGCCATCTCAAACATGAATTCATGAAATTCTTATATCTCACTTCATCAATGGGAACACAAAACCCTAGCCATCCACCATGAAACTGTCAATCCTTCTTGCACCATAAAACCCAAAACTTCCACCCCGAAATCCTTGCCTTTCACCATGAAGCAAATGAATCATAACAACTGAGAGCATATGTATCCCTAGTTGAAGTGGTTCCTTCTAGAATCTTTGACGTTAAGGTATCTAGGTGGGCTTACGATTATTTGGGTTTAATGAGCGAATCTATCCAAATTGAAATTGAAATCGAAACCAAACAAGCATAGCCAAACTGAAACTAACTTTGGTGGTTTGTATATAAGGAGGTTTCTTCACAAGATGAATTGATTTGAGTTTGTGAATAAACACAAACAAGAATACAAACTCTACCCAATAAAAGTTTGGCGTGAAGCCCGGCAATACAAACACAATTTGAAGTTTGGCATGAAGCCTGACACGAAAACGATGTGAAGACTTGCGTTGTTGAACTCATGTTCACTCAACCACTTTCAAGACGGTTTACAAACTAAACTTGGCCTTCATTTACCACCTTGAATTTAAGGGGATGTTAGAATATAAATGTTAACATATATAATTGATACCGGATTCCCTACACCTTCTTAATTCTACCTACCTACCTTACTTATTTCTATTTCTTACCTTATTAGATTGCACTTACTTTATTTATCTCTTGTATTATGCCTATTTAAAGGCCTTCTTATTGTAATATAAAATACACAAATATTAATATAATATCATATTATGAAATTCTACGGTGACAAACATTTATTAGGATTAAGGAGTGTTACCTCTTGAAGAAGTTGTAGAAAGAGAGAAAGAGAGGGGTGTGAAAACGACTGAACTAAAACATGGTTAGAGTATGTGGGGAAAAAAATTATAAACTATATGCAAAAGGTCATATACTCATATAGCAATTAATTTATTTTGGTTCGATTCGATTCGGTTCGGTTCGGTTTTAAAATGGCCAATCCTAAATCTGAATTAAACGTATTCAATTTTAAGTTTTTTTAAAATTAAATTTTTAATGAATCGGTTTAATTCGATTATTCAATTTTCGAATTCGCATAAGAATCCATGTAAAATTATGGTTTTAATTAGGATCTCACCACATTTACGAACAGTGCGCATTCACAATGAAAAATCACAACCGCACGCCCCAATCATTCTGAAGGCCCCGGCACAAATATGTGTCATTGTCAATGTTAATGTCAAAAGACGAATTCCAATCCACACATTCATCATGAGTTATATATTTATATATATTCCATCAATGATTTACTGGGCTGCTATATTTTAATTATTAGTTTTCAAAAATATTTTTGATTTTTCATGTGAATAAAGTTAGATATACACTTTTGTATTTGAGTATCTTTGACTATAAAAACCAAATTTAGCAGTTTGATAAACTTACCCTTATTATTATAACACGTAATGAATACGTGGTGAATTAAGGCCTCGTTTGATTCAGGGATTAGGATCAGTGGGATTAATAATACCAGTATTAATAGTACTGGATTATTAATCCTGGTATTAATTTAATACCAATATCCTGTTTGATTCATACAGTATTAATACTGGGATATCTCATGCTGATATTAATACCATGTTTAGTTCTGTAACTTGTATACGAGATTATATTTTGGACTAACAAAATAAAAAAAAATTAAAATTTTTAAAAAAAAATTTTAAAAAAATTTAAAAAAAAATTTAAAAAAAAATTTTAAAAAAATTTAAAAAAATTTAAAAAAAAATTTAAATTTTTTTTTTAAAAAAAATTAAAATAATAATAATAATATAGTAGTAGTAGTAGTGGCATTTTTGAAAATATTATACTAGTAATGGCATTTTTGAAAATATATGGTTCCTTTTTCTTAATCCTGGATAAACAATACCACCTCCCCCCTGGTATTAAATTATAGCACAAAGAGTGGTATTAAGTTAGTACCGGTATTAGTAATCCCAGCACATTTGTGCGAATCAAACAAGGTATTATAAAAAAAGTGGTATTAATAATCCCATCCCACTTTTTAATACCCGAATCAAACGAGGCCTAAAAGAATAAGATAAGAGCAAATAAATTTTGTTACAGTTACGTATTAAGCATTTAGCATTAAATTATCTTTTCATGTCAGGATGTTGAATTTTAATCTCACTTAATATTAAGATGTGAAAAATAATCATTAATATTAGAGTAAATGACCCATTTGCACCCCTCAACTTTTTACGTAGTTTCAAATTGCACCCCAAACTTCAATTTGTTTCACCTTACACTCCAAACTTCAAAAGGTTTTAAATGCTCACTCCGTCAACATTCCTTGAGTTTTATAACTTAACCAAAAAGTGGTTTTCACCTACTTATAGAACTCATGGAACGTTGACGGAGTGAGCATTTAAAACCATTTTTTGAAATTTAGAGTGCAAGGTGAAACAAATAGAAGTTTGGGTGCAACTTAAAACCGGATACAAAGTTGTGGGTGCAAATGGGTCATTTACTTTTAATATTAACTCTCAATTCTAAAATACAATCGGTCAACATTAAGAGGTATTCAAAAGATAAAAGTAATATAATTCTTTTCAAAATAAAATAAAAGCCCATGAACATCCTACAACAAATCCATGATCAAACGCTGTAGATCAAAATATTCATTAAAATATGAGTATTTACATAAGGTAATTAATTAATTTTTTTTAATAAATGTAGAAATTGAAATATTGGTTCACAATTCTTTAATTTCAATGCATTTAATTACAACTTTCTCATTCAATTTTAATATTTGAAAATTTTCTCGTGATACTATTATTAATTATTTACCTTAAGAAAATGTTAAACTAGAAATTAGGTAGAAGGGCTTATTATACATTGATTTTTACCAAAAATCCAATGAATAATATTTTTTTGAATGAAGGGCCTATTTTTAATTGGTAATTTGAATGAAGGGCCTATTTTTAATTGGTAATTAGTGTAAGAGGCCTATTTTGTTTTATATTTTAAATGAATGTATTTGAATAAATTTAAATATCATTTAATTAATAAAAACATGTTATGTATTACCTAAATTACCCCTTTTTATAAAATTTTCACAAAAAATATGGACTGCAAAGTTCATATTGCAATAAAATATGAACTGCAAAGTTCATATTGCAGTGAAATATGTACTGCAATATGAACTTTGCACTAAAAATATGGACTGCAAAGTTCACATTGCAGTAAAATATGGACTGCAATATGAACTTTGCACTAAAAATATGGACTGCAAAGTTCACATTGCAGTGAAATATGGACTGCAAAGTTCATATTGCAGTGAAATATAGACTGCAAAGTTCATATTGCAGTCCATATTTTAATGCATATTGATATTTTTTTAGTTTATTTTAAGGGTTGGGATGTCATTTTATAATGAAAAAAAAAAGACACATGTCATATTATCAATAAAATAAAAAATAGGCCCTTTATTTAAAAAAAATTATTCCTTGGCCTTAGTGTGAAAATCTTTCTCTAATAAGCCCTTTTTTTTAATTGCCCCAATGTTAAATTACTCAATAAACTAGCATTAATGATAGAAACAATTTTTTTAAGACAACAAATATTTCAACAACTCGTGTTTTAAGTTTTAACAATTAATGCCTTTATCTCTAATTATGGTATGTGAGAGAAATACTATTAATTCAGCAGAAATAACTCTGTATACACCTGGTTTTAAATTGAGTTAATAATGTGACAGGTTAGTTTATGAACATATTATTAAATTTAAAAATGTCATGCCGTATTTAATAATTCAAAATTTAGTGTGTATAGTTTCATTTTTAATTAATTAATTAATTGTGTTTTAAGTGCTTATATGAACGGTAAATTTCCAAAGATAGCACACACAGTTTTAATTAATAACACATATTTTTCTAATATATGTATAATAAAAAGAACGGCACAATTGGAAAGCCACCAAATATTTGGTGTCATAATTGTCTCCAATAGCTCTTTTAATATAACTAGACACAGACACACACGCGATGCGTGTGCAAGTTTTATTTTCATGCACGATAAATTTAATACAGAAGGGAAAGATTAAAAATAAAAATTTCATTGGTTCAATGGTAAGGTATTTTCAATCTTAACTAGCTCATAGTTTCGAGTAAGATATATTACATTTTTAAATAAAAAAGAGTATATTTGCAAAACAGGAATATATTTTTTATTAATCGAGGTAAAGATGTCTATTAATCTTCTCACTGTCTCAGTTGTTAAGATTGTTACATATAATAGAATAATTTTCTGAAACAGAACGGACAGTTTAGTACCAAAAAATTGAGAAGTCATAACATAATTTTAAAGCAATCAATGTTAATTAATTAGGGGTAGCTTTCTAATTTAGTCTTTTGAGCAAAATAGAAAAAAAATAAGAAAACCAATTGAGACATGCATGTGCGACTAACTCATATTTCTGGGCTTTTTCTATGGAATTATTATTTTTTTAGTGGGTGAAAAAGAAATTATTTTTTTGCAAAAAATAAAGAAGAATGGATGACATATATATTCATAAAAATAAGTAAGAGATAAAGAGTTTTGCATCCCATATCTCAACTTATTTTTAAACTTTTCACACGAATCAAATAAATTTTATTTTTATTTTTTATATTACTATATGAAGTGATTGTCTATGGAATCCTAACTAACTTGATATATATAATTATATAATCCTACAAAGGAAACTGTGCTGACTTAATCCAATCTTTTAAAGCCGATAAATAAATAAATAAAAAAAGCACAACTTTTAATTATATATTTAAATGAAGGTGCCCCACTAAGATTTGTGCATGCATGCTTCATCTACAAAATCTAAACTAGGATAAAGTTATTAAATAAAAACTTTCTTCCAGAGTGGATAAAAACGTTGGACCAGAAAAGAAAAAAAAAGAGTGGAAAAAAGGTTCACGTGCCAAAATATAAGTAAATTATAAATATCACAACTCATGACACACACACACACATATAGATCATACCAGAGATCAAACTATTTACAATATTTATATATAAGCATATTTATCCTTATATAATTAATTTTGTATAAGGGTCTCCTCAAAAATTTAATTTAAAGCCTTCAAATAAAAATAATTTTAACACTTTATTAAGTCATTTACTACTTAGATTAAGTCGTATAAACTATTAATTATAATGGTTAGGTTAAGATACTCCGAGCAAATTATAAACTTAGTTGATACAAATTTTATAATTTTGTAAGTTTACAATATTTTATATATAGGAACAACAAAAGTGATAACAAGAACTATATATTGTTATCATGTTCCGTAATTTTTTTTCCAGTAAATTTATGGCCCCATGCAAAATTCAATCTTGATTTCGTCCATGTATTATAATATATTAAACACGAGCGAGGCTTATAAGTTTTTGTGTACTTAAAATTTAAAAAATGTCACTTATTAATTTGAAAATAAGATGATAGTCGAAATAAGATTTGAGCCCTTAATTTTTAATGTGTATAAAGAACGGAGTTTGCATTAATCATTTGAACAAAAATCATGGTATGTTGCAAATTATTTGTTTAAATATCAAGCAATATATATCAAGAATTACGATGTCTTAAGTGTGTAATGAGTTTTAATAAGTATGTAAATTAAATTATCAGACAAAAATATTCACTATAAGTTATGATAAAAAGTATCTACTGTCGCGCTACCTATATAAAGAGAGAAGTGCTGGTGGTTGGATTATTTTTGTTTAGGGGGTGAGTAGATACTCAATTAAATAAACCCCACAAAGATATGGCCAATGACTCACCTTTCATGCATGAATATTACACAGCATATCATCATCATTCCTCCTCCTTTTTTTCTCATACAAAAAGACCCCATTTAATCTAGTCCAATTTGGCATATCTAACTATATTATATAAAAGTAAAGAATCTTAACGATTATGACATTAAACTAAATATTTTTAATTTTATCCAATGTTACTAGAAGCTAGTCTATCTTGTATCGTTTTAGTATACTTCTTACTTTTATAATAAGGAAATTATGCGTTCAAACTTCATGGATAAAGTTCTCAATCTTTTCTTAGTAGTGGATGTCTTAATAGAGTAATTTGTACAGTTAAAACATTCTCACTTCTCCCTCCTCGGTAAAAGTAGACTTAGTTTCAATTCTTTTAATTTATCAAAGAAACGTATCTTCTTCTTCTTCTTCTTCTTTCATAAAAAAGAAGATTTGATTAAGTTGAACCTTAACCTCTAGATTGGCAAGTAGAACATTTTACCAAATATTAAGAACATACTTTCTACGGACATACTCCACATAATGATTGTATCGTAAAAAGGATATAAATTACAAACTATAATTTTTCCCTTAATAATATTATAGTATGGTGACAAATTCGACTCAAAAAATGTGAAACGTTTGGAAATTAATTTTTATCGTTGTAGTTAGGAAAAAGAAAAATGAAAATGAATGGCTTATATAATTAATTTGATGTTTTACTTAAAAAAAATTATTATTATTTACTGCAAGAATAAGCTTTCAATTTTATTATTTTTTTTTGGTCTACCAATTTTATTATTTATTTTAAAGAATTTTGGTGTCAACTTCCACCCAGAAATACAATATGTATTTCCATCACTATCATAAGATTGTGTTTATATTATGAAAGTAATGATTGGATTGATCATAAAAATATATATCTAGCTTGTGCAGTGTGTACATCAATAGTCAAAAGGCCACTTTTTTTTTTTTGGAATGAAATGACATCATAGAAATTTGAGGAAAATGGCTTGTCGGCGCCTAACATTTTTTTGTCTTTGACTGTTTGGGCCCCACTCTTGACATCATAAAATATGAGAAGGTTTCTGTACGTGCATACACAAAATTGTAAATTTATTATTTTCAAATTAAAAATTATTATAACATAATATTAATTAAAGTGAAATTTGAGCTTATGACTTTTATCATTAAGTTTCTTTTGGTTTACGGAAGATAAATTAATTCTCTTATTTTTTTCATAGAGGTGGAAAATATGTCAAAATTTCTTTCTTGTATTTGGTAAAACATGGAACGTATTTAGGTAAGGGTATTATTCTCTAAATTTTTTGTAATAAATGCTTGAAAATCACATGAAAAAATCAATTTCATTTGTCTTGAGATGAATGATTTTACCCCCTACTTTTTGCTCTCTCAGGAAAGTATTTCCGAAATTTGTACTTACCAAATAATAGAAATGAACGACTTTCCTTTCTCAAGTACTAAAATCCGTGAATCAAACGAGGCCTAAGAATATATTTTCACTTTTATTATGAAGAATTATTAATAATCTTATTGTAAACGCAAATATTTAGACTTTGTCGTGGGTTAAAAATGTGATCGACATAATTCAATTTTGACTTAAATCATGGTTTTTGGCAATAACAAAATAAAAATAATACTCACCGAACACAATTTAAAACTGTGTTAGTCATTGACATAAGTCGTGCCAATGTTAGTGACAAACATAACCGTGACTATTTTAGTCTATATATATGTTTTTCCCCAAAACTCGAGTGGGGACTATAGCACTCACTCCGCATCATGGGCACACGCCCCCTGTTGGATTTGTCCTAAAAAAGTTGAGGTATTTTAATGTTCATGATGAAAATTAGAAATTAATCACTGATCCAAGCTAAACCCAATTTTGAACACTATAAGAACCAATTCTCTAGTGGTAAATTAGTAGTTAGACACCACAAAGAGTTATACGATTCAATTTAAAATAGAAAAAATAGCCTAATATATTAAAATCTACCACACAAAGTTATACTATTCATTTAGAACATAAGAAGAATTGGCCGTATAATAGAAAATTTAACTGAACTTATTACTTTGTCGAATGTACAATACATTGTCATATGACAAATTTATCCACTTATCCAATATTGTTTTAGTGCAAATTGTTATGATATTAAACTACTTTTTATCGGTGAAATTCAAACCTAAAGTGTGCATATTCAACGAGTCTCTTTAAAAGGGTACTAAAACTGAAACTTTAAAGATAAGATAATTATGAGGTGTGTGTGTGGATTTTTTTTATTTTTTATTTTTTGTCTTGTTCACATGCATACTTGAAAATTGGAGCACATTACCTTCATTTTGTGGTTGTCATAATGACAACTGAACTGTTTTAAATTATTTAATTCAACACCTAATCATTTTTACACAGTTTCTGAAATTTTAGTTTAAGATCCCACATAAAAAATATGGCAGCCTCGCCTAAAATTAAAACTATTTCTATTTCCAATAGAAAGTGAGCGCTGCCTATTGAAAGTTTTTTTTTTTTTTTTAGATTAGATAATGTTCGGTCTTGGGGTAGGAGTGAGAGAGTTGGGTTTGCCAAGGCTCGGACTGTGAGATAGGTGATAACGAACACTCTTGTCAACTTTGTTACAACTCGATGTACTTTTTAAGAATAATTTGTAAACTAAAATTTAACGTTAATTTTCATGGTTTATTTTGATTTATACCTTTTCATTAATTTTAAATAACATGATGTGTATGCCTAAAATAAAGAAGTCAACATTAATTCTGTGTACCTCAACATCTAGTAATACAATCATTTTTCTCCCTAAAAATATCAGGAAAAATTAGGATCTGGTCAATTCTACGAGCAAAGGTCAATTTACTATATATGTATTTTTAATGTTTTTTGTTTATTAAATTGGTCGTTTTTAAGTTTACAAATTTAACCTTCAATTCTTTAAATTACTTTCTCAATTTCCGCAGTACGCGCGTGTAGAGGATTATATATATATTCCTATTTTCCAACTAAATTTATTATTATATTTATAGATGTATTTAATTAATCAACTATATTTTAGCTCATCTTGACAAAAGTTTCAAATTCAAAACCCAAACTTATCTCTTAATTTTTCGTTTTCATGATAATAGATAATCATGGATTTAAAATTAAGCAACTCAAATCCTTTTAATTTCGAATTCAAATATCCTTTTATTTTTCGAATAAATTTTTTGCTTAGATTTTAATTGTCCTAACCAAATTTGCCAATTTCCACAAGGTCTCATCATCAGCCCATTTGGATTGAAACAAGGGAGTAGAAAGGAAAGTGAAAGAAAGGAATGGAATGGAATGGAGGGGAAAGGAATGGGTTTAATTTTATTATTGTTTGGATAGTTATGGAGGGAAATGAATGGAATAAAAATAACTCTGGTTGGATAGAAAGAAGGAAAGGAAAAAAGTGAAATTTATTAAAAAGATAAATTGTTTATTAAAAAAGTTTCCTTTCTTTCCCGATCTTCCCAATATTGGAAGGAAAGAAAGTAAGGCAATAGAGAGGAATGACACTCCCTGTCACTCCTTCCATTTACATTCCATTCTCTTTAAATATTATATCCAAAAAAAAGAAATGCAATCCATCTTTCTGTTTTTCTTTCCCTTCCTTCCTATTCCTTCCATCCAAATGGACTATATATATATATGCTTCTTCCTAGCTAGTTCCTACAAAATATTCTCGATTTTCTTTTTTCCTGCGGGCAATTGCCTATATCTCAATATGGTTGCATTCTTTTCCTTAAATTTTAAAATTACGTGATTTGATAAATAAATTATGAAATACCATGATTTTAAAATTGCATGATTTATCATTTTTTGTTCTTTTTAGCTACGGGATTTTTCATTCAAAATATCGAAATTTTAAAACCATATGTACTTTTGTATGATTGAGTTCAATTCATGGGAGAACTTACTCAATGATAAAAAAAAATTAAATAAATAAATTAACAAGCAACAATGTAACTTCCTTTTTCTAAATCAAAGTTTTATTTTATAACAAATCTCAACATATTACAATTTTTGAATTCTCATATTCGGGATTCCCATCCTATCCATTATATACATCCCTCTCAGCTTTTTTGGAAAATTTTCAACACCTTCAAAAGACACCTTCTTCTTACCTAAGCATCTTAAATTTGCTAAGAAATCCGCGCAACTATTATTTTCTCTAAATGTATGAAGCAATGCATAATCCATCTTCTCAAGGATACTCATCATCAGTCTGACTTCATAGAGAATAACATAAGGAACCTCGACTTTCCTCTGCAAAACCCGAATTAAAATTAAGGAGTCTGCCTCAATATCAAGCTTCACTATTCTAGCTGCCAAGCATCTCTACAATCCTTGAAGAAGCGCCCTAGCTTCAGCAAACATGTTCGATTGAACTCCAAAATAGTCAACTTGAGCCCACACTATAGAGCCATTCCATGATCTGAGAATACTTCCACCTCCACTCTCCCCTGGATTCCCTTTCAAACACCCATCAGAGTTGAGTTTAAATCTACCAACCAAAGGACCTACCCATCTGGTACTAATATGTTGCTGAACAACAGAAAAAATTTGCTTTCAAGCCAAATTGCCTTAACAAATTTCGATCTTATATGCATTGTTTCAATACCAATCTCAAATTGCATAGAAGGTCTTTTAAGCTTGTTTCAACATTGCGAATAATTAGACCCGCATTTCCTTCCATACCCTCAAATCTTGCATTGTTCCTAATCTTCCAAATTTCCCAGCAAATACATATTTAGAATTACAGTAATCAACACTTTAAAGCAATTATAGCTACGAATTTCTAATTACATTAAACACCCATGTCAAAATTCTTACTACTATTCAAACAATAGCGTAAGAAGCATCATTAATCATATGTCAGTGCAATCATTGAGAATTGAAACTAGTAGCAACATAATTTTTTTCTTGAACAAACTTACATGATCTTAAAAAACAAAAGCCTTTAAAACCGCCTTCCTTAAATATAATGAAGAATAGTTGATAACATATTAAAACCAACAGTTCCTGTAGGTTGAGCACTTTTTTCAAGGAAACAAAGAATAGCAGGAACATTTAAATAAGTTTGATTCAAGGAAACAGAGAATAGCAGGAACATTTAAATAAGTTTGATTCTTTATCGGATCATAAAAACCCACTTTCCGAAGAGCTCTTCCCTCTCTTCAGCATCGATTTAAACCTTAAGTTTGGATTTATTTTTAATTCTTTCTCTTATGTTCTAATTGTGTCAATTCCGATCAAATGGCATCCATCAAACATGATGAAAAGATGAATTGACAGTTGATTTGGCAAATCCAACTGAGCATTTCCCCAACACATGACATGTAACTTATCCAATGGCAACATGTTAGCCCACATGCCACACACCGCTCTATGCTACCCAATATAATTAGTTTTTGTGCTTGGTTCAAAATTACGCCATCTATGATGAGGCTTCTGGGAGTATATAAATCTCACACAAAATATATGTATAAAATGGTCCAATGTTATGTCAACTAATTATTATCCATTAATTTATGGTTGTTGAATACATAATTAATCAACTATTACTATGAGGTATGTTAGCCTTTATCAATTAATCAATTTTTTATATCAAAACTGTATTTTCTCTAGAATTGTTAGAGTCATGTATTTGGACCTCTTTTCCTTACGTGTCATTACCTTCTTCACTAATAATCCCAATGAATAGTTTGACCTTTTCTTTCTACATTTAGAAGAAAGCACTTTGTCTTTGTGTACTAGAGGATCTGCATGGCAGACCATGTTGTTATTTTATGTAACTTAGGTTTTACTTTATTTATTTCAGCTTTTACCAAAACTTCATGTGATTTTTAATTTTGATCTTATTTGTGCTTTTCTTTTTCCTTTTTTTATTTGAACTTTCATTTTCATCAATCGCATCAGTAAAGTTTTTGATAAACGCATAATATTGTCATGCATAAGCTCTTTTTCCGGAGCCGCTTGACGCGTTTATTATTTTAACTTTGCCGAATTATTCATTTATCTCAAGATTAGTGCCTTAGAGAGTATTGTATTTAATGTGGTTCAAGTTGGTGTATATTTTGTAGTGTTCTATATGATTGTGGGAATGGGATACAATGACATTGCATAGATTGATCAAGAGTAAGCTTGGAGGCTTGCAAAGTGCTGAGTGAAGAACTCCCAGAACCATAATCGATCATGGGCATAACCATGATCAATCATGGGACCAAATTCCTGCTAGGCAATGCACTTCCATGATCGATCATGGGCATAACCATGGTCAATCATGGCCTTGGCGAGGACACCAATTATCCACTACTTTTAGCCTAATTTTAGGGATTAATGTTCCTGAATATTTTTCTTGGCTTTATTTTATTATTGTTTAGCTATATTGGGGATGCTTTTATGTAATTATTATTATCTAGATATTATCAAGAACAAGTACTAGGGAGAAAGGAGAGCTCTTTGAGCTTGTCTTTTTCTTCTTCATTGTTCTTATAAGTTTCTTGGATTGTAAGAATGATTTCTTCTTCTATAATATTTGTTTTTGCATCTATTATGGAGTAGTCTATTACTAAGGTTATGGAGTTTAATCGTGATAATAATTTTCGATGATTATTAGTTCAATCCATGTTTAAAGTTTGATAAATAGTTGTGAATCTTTTTCTTTTTCAATATTTTCATCTTACAAGCTTTTTAGGTATTTTCTTCTAAAGATTAGACTTTATATGCCTTGTGTATTTAGTTCTTGTTTATTAATGATAATACAACATATTTATATGGTTCTAGAAATTGTAGTCCCTTTCCCCCATCTATGGATCTTTTTTCCTTTTTGTAGAGATTATGAAGAGTTTTTAAAACTCCATAAATGGTTTATAATTTTGTTTAGCTTATCTTTGATTCATTTAATGATATTTCGAGTGCTTATTACACTATATGTGCTATTTAGACTCTTTATTGTCTATCCTAAGTGATAATCAATTAGTTAACGATTTTATTCCATAAATTTCGGCTCATTTCATAGTAAAGATTCGCTATTTAATTTTCATTCCTTTAAATCATGAGATTTCATGCACATGCTTCATGTTAAACCTTTTTACAATGAAATTATCATTTTTATTTCGGATTAGCTATATCGGGAATGGGTTGTTTTACTTCACACCTGTTGCTGAGAAATAGACTCGATCATTTTGTGAGCGGTGGAACTTGGTTATTTTCTTTCTCAATATAGCTTAAGCCGGGTTAATGAGTTGCTTTGCTTCGCACCCCTTTACTATTAAGGAAAAACATCAATTTCCCCACATTTTAGAAAAGTATATGAATACCTTTGTTTGAGCTAGTAAACGCGGTCTATTATATCGCAAACAACTTCCAAATACCTTAGTGTTTTCTTATTGATTTTCATAACCGATTTATAATTCTGTTGTTTCACAACCAATCTTTTACAAAATCCAAAAAAAATTGTAAAATCTATAATCTATTCCATTCCTTTCCAAACTATCCTTGTGGGTCGATACTCAGACTTTCGAGATTATATTACAAATTAACATGCCTGCACTTGGGCTATCACAACGCGCTATTCCAGTAGCGTTAGTTTTATCCCATCATCACTTTATTCTAAACTTCAACCCATTATTTTTTTCTTGGACAAAAAATAACATGTGTCACTTTAATCGTCATGTCATTTAAATTGTATGCACGTGACATTTTTCATCCAAGAAACAAATAGTATGCACATTGGATTTTGGACTATTGTAACAACATGCACAAAATTTACGGATGAGATTAGCGAAAATAAAATTTCATGAATTAAAGTGAATATTTGGTCAAAATTCATAAGGTAAAGTGTAAATAACTCTTATCAACAGAGATTGGTGATATATTAGTCAGTACAAAAAAATTACAAAAATAAAAGAGTTATTAACATTTTTGTCCCGTAAAATATAACCCAAATCTCACTTTTGTCTCCAATGTTTTGATGTACTAATATAAAATCCCAATGTTTGAACAATGTTCCAATTTAGTCCAATTGTAAATGCCCATTAAAATTGATGATGGAAATGACACATGTACGTGGCATGTGCATATTTTTCGAGCACGAAAGAAGTATTTACCACTCTAACTTTTTGCTTATTGCTTGATTTTCCCTATTTATAAAATTCCATTAGGAAAACACATACAATTAAGGGAGAAAGTTTGAATTTTAGAAGGCTAAATAACTCCTTGTTTCCCTTTAGAAACGTGCACGTGATGCACATGTATGATCAGGGGTGGAGCGATGTAGGGACCAGGAGGGCCATGGGCCCACTTGGATTTTTCATAAATTTTTACAAAGTATATGGGTTTTTGTGCTACTATGTAAAAATCAGGAGACGTTTGTGTAATTAAAAAATTTTAGTGGGCGAGGGGTTTCCATGCGATGAGACGTATAAGCTCAAGGGGCGGGTTTTGTAATTAAATCTAGGTCAGGTGTATAATTAGCCAAGCACCATCCTCTTTTATTTGTTTCAGCCGCAGCACTAGTACTCTTCCTTGCCTCTTTCCATCTTCATTCTTCATTTGTTCCGGATCTTTCTGCACTCCACACTATGCACTCTACTTTTTTCTTCTTCAGCGTTTTTAAAATATAAAGTCTCGAAAGGGAATGTTGTAACTAAATATATGTCATTTTGATTTTTGTGTATAAGACGTTAAGTATTTTAATATAATATATTGATTTTGGCCTTATTATAGTATATACAAAAAATTCTTGTTTGTTATTAGTTTGGCCCCACCTAAACAAAATTCCCGGCGCCATATGATTTTCGTAATTAATTTTAACGGAGCATCTACAATTGGACTAAATCAGAACAATGTTTAAATATTAGAATTTCATGTATGAAAATTGAAATATTAGAACAAGAGTTTAATGCATGTCATGGTTTAAGAGAGATAAATGTTAAATATTGAAACAATGTCTCTGCATTAGGGTTGTATTTTATTTGTTAGATTGTTTAATTTTAAATGGCTATGCTTTGTTTTTTCTTTTTCTTTTTCACAAAAAGAGAGAAGTTTTATTTAATACGAACTAGAGTAGTACAAAAGTCTCCTAAGATACGATTCTCTTTTTTACCATATATACACATCATCCAAAAGAGAATTGCATAAAAAATTAGGATTTCAGCAAAAGTTTTTATACATATATGCATGATTTCTTTCATATTTTGCTAGCATATCCACAATCTTGTTCGCTTCCCGATAGGTGAATCCGAGCCATACTTCTTCTAGTTCATGAATTTGAGCTTGAATGTCCTTCAGAAGAAGAAGATGCTCCTGACTCTCCATTCGATTCCTGTTGATCATGTTAAAAACAATGCGAGAGTCAGTTTCAATATGGAGTTTATTGATGTTGTTGGCTTTAGCTAATTTGATCCCTTCTCTCATTGCCCAAAGTTTTGTTGTGTTATTCGTGTTTAAACCAATGTTTACTGCTAGTCCCGCAATAAATCCGCCTTTCTTGTCTCGAATCACTGCCCTAATTCCGGAATTTTTGGTTGAGCTCAATGCTAGCTGCACCATCGACATTTAGTTTGTGCACTGTTTTTGAAGGAGGAGACCATCCTATTAATTGAATTGTTTTGTTGCTGAAATTTTCCTTGGGATGGTTGATTGAGCTTGCATGTAGTGAATGTTGTCTTCTTCTATACTCCTTTTAATATGTTTTGTTTTTTCTTTTATGCCATATATAGTGTGCACATGTTATATTTTGTTTAAATGGCATTAATTGCAACTCTTTTAATGCATTTCCATCTCCTCACTTGCCTTTTAAAAGCATTGTGAGTAAATTCCTTTTTTGAGTATTGTGACCCAAGAACATTATATTAGCCTTGTAAACAATTCCAGTTTTTTAATCATTGGAGTTGTTTAGTGTATTGAAAATCACTTTAAATCAATTAAAGTAGACGATTATTATTAAGAATATTTAGTTTTAAGGTTGCATTATTTAGTTTTATTAGCTTTTGTTTATATTAAGATATATAGTGTGGGGTTTTTTTTAATGAAAAAAATTATGTTACTATTTTATATAATTTTTCTAGTTTCAATTATCAATGATTACACCAACATATCAATAATGATGCTTATTACACTATTATTGTCTAACGTAATGAGAAATTTGTAGCCATTTAATTGCTTTAAGTTCCATTTTTGCTTGTTTAATTTTTAATTTTTAATTTTTATCTTTTATCATTGCATAAATTATCCCATGAATTGAAGCTAATGATAAAAAAAGAACATAGGATTTTAAAATCTCGAGATTTTGATTGTAACAAAAAATTAATAAATCATGCAATTTTAAAAACATGGTGTTTTACAACCTTATGATTTATCAAATCTCGTGATTTTAAAATGAGGGTAAAAAAATGCAACATAAATGAGTTCTCACTAGAAATAAATACCCGCTACCACAAAATTTTAAGCTCTCTAAATTTAAATTTTTGTAGTCCAAATTTACAAGATACTTATTACTTTACAAAATGCAACTGTCTAGTAAAGTTATTTGAAAGTAATTAATATTTGTGGTGAACTTTGACTGTAACTAATTTGTGAAAAGTCATATGAAGTCTTTATGTTCCTAAACACTAAACATACTTTCTAGAACCAATATTTATAATAGAAATCTTATATAACAAAGTTTCTAAATGTCTTAGGTCTCTCAAGTCATTGTTTCCCAATTGGCTTGGTACTATTATGGTAATACTTGAGTAGAAAAGCCATTAGATCGCTAGCTCCCCTCTACATTAATTATTAGTGAATTTTTGCGCACATGCGATACGTGTGTAATGCAAATATAAGTAATTTAAATATATATTTTTGAAAGAGTATATACATAACGATTGCGGGTCTAATTAGCCGAGTGTAAAACTTTTCGTGAAAGTAAAGCCCCAAAGTACAAAATCAAAAAATCAAAAACCTAAAACAATTTCAATAACTGCTAAATATCAAAATAGGTAAAACAAGGTATAAGTCCCACCCAAATTTATAGATTCTATGTTTAAGTTTCACCTGCGGGAATGGAGCTACTATTTACCATTAAAGGTGGTAAAAATTATTAACATGTTTTCAAAATAAGAAAGACAAAATTGATCACTATATTTAAGGGTGTTATTACGATTAATTTGTTTGCCTCTTAATTACAAAGTGGATCTTGAATTATTTTTCAGCTTTATTTAAAGATAATGTGAATTTTTCCTCTTAAAATATGTCTCTTTTTCTTTTAGTACCACATTTAAAGCTAACTATTTTCACACAATAATTTGAGAAGGTTTCCATAGGAGAAGAAAAATAATTTTCATTGATTATTATGTAAATCCTCTTTGACTTCTACAATTTACATATCAAATTTCACACACTCTTACATATTAATTTCGTTTTCCTAGCTAGTAGCAATAAACCCTTTTGAAAATTTAAGGTTTATATATCGCTGCAGCATTTTTTTTATACATGCTGTGTGGATATATATCTAGGTAGTTTGATAAAAAAAAAAAAAAAAAAAAAAAAAAGGAGGTCGTGACAAGGCTCAACGTTCGTGGTCGCTCAATCTGTTTAAATGCTCACATTTTTTTTATCACTTAAACTAAAGCATGGATATATTACTTCAGCATTAACTCTAAGAATTCATCATACATACGCTAAAGTAATATTCTCTTTAGTAGTGAATAGTAAAACTTTCAAAAGTTGTACCGTACTCTTTTAAAGTTGTACATTAATCTACTAATAAATATAATTGTTTATCATCATATTTTATTGTTTTTATCTCAAAAATGAAAGAAAAGTCCTTTCATAAGAGAGAGAGAGAGAGAGAGAGAGAGAGGGGTATCCCTAGAAAGAAAGTGGAGGTTAAGATTCTGGAAGTGGGACCAGGGCCAAGAAGAGACGTACGTAAGCAAAACATGAAGTCTCAAAAGAGTCCTTCAGAACAACCAACTCACTCTTGCTATTAATATTAACAATAAATAATAAATTGGAATTTTCTCACCTACACCCACAATTAAACTTTCTCTCTTTCTCTCTCTACACCAACTTCAACTCCTTCATTCATCTCATCTCTATATATACATATATATATTTGTGGATGGAGTGAGAGAGTAAGTGTGAAATCTATAGAGAGAGAGTGAGATCTAGAGAGAGAAAGAGTTTGTGAAGATGGTTGATCAAAGGGAAGGTCACCATTATATGAATAATGATAATGGTGGTCAAGATGACAGTGAAGGTTTATTAGGGTTTCATGCTTACCTTAACTCTCTCACTGCCAGTTTTAACTCAAACCAACAACAGGTTCTTTTTATTTTTTTATTTTTTATTTGTTAGCTGAATTTTTATTTATTTTTTATGTTAACTTATGTTTTTGTGATCAATGAAGCTTGTTTGATTACTGTTTCATTATGTGCCCTCACTCTTATCTTGTTAATTCTTGTGCTTTTATTTTTATTTAATTCCGTTTCAAGCTCAAAACATTTTATCTTTTTGATCCAAAAAGAATTATCCACTAAACCCTTTGTATTTCTGTTTATTATTTTTGTTCAAAACTTGAATTTGTTTTTTCTCATTGTGGTTTAAATAACATAAAATGTTAATCCTCAAACAAACCCTCAAAAGCTTTTATTTTCATTCAATTTTGGTGTTTTCATTTATTTGTGAAATTCGCGTTGTGTTCATTCTCAAATTATTTTATTTTACGGGCACCAAAATTGTTTGTATACAAAACAAGTACATTAAATGTTTTGTTTTTTACTCTCATTGAGGAAAAAAACATTTAATGCATATGTTAAAGAATTGTTTATTTTTTCTTTTTTTTAATTAATTTAATACTTACTTACCACATTTGAACTCATATATATTTATGTATATTAATTGTTAATTTTTTTATTTTTTTTTTGTAGGGAGGAAGAGATGAGAACTTTATTGAAGTAAAAGGTCCTCTTGGTTTGAAGTTAAAAAAGACACCATCTTTTGTTTGCTTAATTGAGCAAAAGTTATCTGAAGCAAATAAGAATAAGAGGAAGAGAAATGAAGGCTCACAAAATCCAAGTAGTAGTAGTAAAGCAAAGATGGATAATTTTGCATCTCAATCCATGTCCGAAAAATTGTCTGAAAAATTGAAAGCTTCAAATTTCCCTGCTTTAGCACTCAAAATTGGCTCTTGGGAGGTAAGAAATGCATCAACCCAATCACTCAAAATTAATTGAGAAATATTTAATATTTTGTTTTTATTTCTTTGCATTTGTTAATAAATGTTTGGGATTTTTGTTGCTTTTGATTATGTTTTATATGTATATTAAGGTTATTGAAATTAATCTTTAATTTCAAATTGAACGGATAGAATTTTGAGTACTTGCTAGAAGAAGTCTAATTTAAACTGTCTAATTTGAAGTTAATAGTTTAGATTTATAAATTCACCTTTAAAGTAATTGTAATCGCTTTAGAGAAGCTGGATCCGAAAATTGTATTTGATTTTTCTTTACTTTAAGTTACAGAAGGATAGCTTGCTAAATTTTAAGTCTATCAATACTAATTTCTTAATGTTTACTGAGATGTTTCATTGAGTGAAAATTTCCGTGTTAGATTCATATTACAGATTCAGATTTACTTTAGAAGTATGGTTAAAAAAAGGGACCTTGCGTAACCCATAAACAAGAAATGATATTGATCTTAATCGATATATATATATAATGTTTTGACAGCGGCTTTCAAGTCATGAAGGTGATTTGACAGCGAAATGCTACTACGCGAAAAGAAAATTCGTGTGGGAAGTTCTTGAAGGAGCATTGAAGAGCAAAATCGAAATGCAATGGTCCGACATTGCGGGAATTAGGGCTGTTATTCGCGATAACGAGAATGGACTTTTGGAAATCGAGGTTGATTCACTTTGCCTCAGCTCATTTATTTATCTCTAATTTCCTTATAATGTCGTTAGTAAATAGCTAGAATTTGGCACCAACACTTTTGTACAGAATGAGGATGGAAGTGAATTAAATGTTTATACTCTTGATAAAAGTATGATCAAGTAATTCCTTTCGGTACTTGTTTCGTACACCGATTTCGGCCCATGTAGAATTATTTATGCTTAATTACTAGCTAGCTAGTTGGATTTTTAATTTATTATTGTTGTGGATATTATTGTAGTTGAATCAACCACCTGCATATTTCCGCGAAATTGATCCCCAACCTCGAAAGCATACTCTATGGAAAGTATCTTTCGATTTTACTAGAGGTCAAGCTCCAATTTGCAGGTATATTTTCTTCTTTTTATCCTTTTGGTATTTGCATATTTTGAAAAAGAAACATGGATTTTAGTTTTGATTTTTCTTCCAAATAATTGGAATGAAGTCGTTGGAAACGACAAGATGATCGTTACCTTGTCGTTTTCTATTGAAATCAAAAAGGGTTATCTGTTAGATTTTGATAAAATGCCTTGTCTGATTTCGCTAAAGTGTTTTGTTGGATTTTGTTAAAATGTTTTGAAAAGTTATCTCATGAAGTCGTGTTTAAATGTCGAATTTCCTTGTCCCGTTTCATTTTGGTATTTGGATATTTTTTGCGTAAAAAGAAACAAGGACTTTAGTTTTGCAGATAATTGGATATAGAAGTCGTTGGAAACGACAAGATGATTACCTTATCATTTTCTATTTAAAATGGAAAAGGATTATTTTGTCGGATTTCGCCAAAAATGCTTTGCCTGGTTTCACCAAAGTATTTTGTCGGATTTCGCTAAAATGTTTTGAATTTTTTACCTCATGAAATTACATTGAAAAGTCTTTTCTTGGCATGAAATGATCGAAATCTCAATGAGTGTTAATTTATTTTGTTGTTTTTATTTCTTATTCAAGATCGAAAAGTATTTTTTAATTGTTTTATAGTATTAACCTAAACGATTTTCAATCAAATAAAACCGGCCAATTTAATTACCTACTATCAATAGTTTGAAATTTGTTGCTCATCTCTTGTATTTATTACTCAAAGTAATGCAGTATATACTCCATAAATTTTGTCCTAGTAAGTCTAGTTATAACACTTTTTAGTCTATTTTTACTGGTAAATTTGTTTGTAATAATATAATCTTAATTCTTGTTAGTAATCTTGTCTGTAATAACACTATGAGAAGCTTCTTGTTATTGTTTACTCTTGATTGTGCCATTATTTCATACTAGTAAACTTGTTTAATTGAAATCTTGTTCTGAATCTTTCTTTTTTTAGGAGGCATAGTGCAATATTTCCTCCGGGATACCTAGATAAGCACTATGAGAAGCTTCTACAATGTGACCCGCGATTGTTAATGTTAAGTCAACAGCCTTTTCCAACTCAAGAATCACCATATTTCCTTCGAACCATCTATGAATCTTTGGATTTCAATAGATATGGACTACAGTATCGGGCTCCAAGTTTTCCTAATTTACCCATGTCAGGTATATATATATATACCTGCATTAATTTTGTAATAATATTGAGTTATATATTGTACGTGTTGAAGTTACCAAATTTAATTGATTATGTGGTTGTTTTGATTTTGTGATTGTTTTGTGATAGGTTGCAACCAAGTCTTAGCCAATAACCAAGGATTAGCCAATAATTTAGCGAAGAGGGACAATGAAATTGGCATGTCCAATTTTGGCTTTCCTGGCAAAGATTATTGTGTCACAAATCCAAATATTGGAATCCAACATACTCATACCGAATCACTCCCCTACTACGAGTTACTATCTCATTCGCTAAAGCAGCCTCAACCATCACATTCACTAGCTTACAACGAGCAGCCTCAACTGTATCCTTACAAGGAGCAGCCTCAACTATTGCATTCGCTAGCTTACAAGGAACAGCCTGAACTAATGCCTGAGCTAGCTTACAAGGAGCAGCCTCAACTATCGCATTTGCTAGCTTACAGGGAGCAGCCCCAACTATACCCTTACAAGGAACAGCCTCAACTATCACCTGAGCTACCTTACAAGGAGCAGCCTCAACTCTATCTTTACAAGGAGCAGCCTCAACTATCACCTGAGTTATCTTACAAGGAGCAGCCCCAACTGTATCCTTACAAGGAGCAGCTTCAACTCTCACCTGAGCTACCTTACAAGGAGCAGCCTCAACTATCGCATTCGCTAACTTACAAGGAGCACCCTCAACTGTATCCTTACAAGGAGCCGCCTCAACCATATCCTTACAAGGAGCCGCCTCAAACATCACCTGAGCTACCTTACAAGGAGCAGCCTCAACTATCACCTGAGCTACCTTACAAGGAGCTGTCTCAACTATCACCTCATCTCTCACCTGAGCTACCTGATCTATCACCTGAGCTACCGCTTCAACAGCAGTATGAGAATTCCCATTTGGATACGATAATAAATGAAGCTAACATGCCACCCCAGAATATGGTAATTAATCCGTGGTATAGGGAACCATCTATGGAAGATCTTGCAATACTCGATGCTATGCAAGACATATGCCCATGGATCTGAATATTATGGTAAGAAAATAATATGCAGCCTTGTAAGTATAAGACTCTATAATGTTACGGTTGTTTTCTGAGAATAGAATGACAATCAGTTGTGTGTACATATATAATTTCTGATGTTTATGTGGGGACACTAGTCATATGTATGCAATGTATCTTTTTTTGAGAAAGTATGGAATGTATCTTAAGTGAATATGTGCTTAGTAAGCTAATTATTAACATATTTACTATATATATATACAAGTTTAAATCATCCCTGCAGTTGGGTCCTTTGCTTAGATATTTCCTTAAAAAAAATGAAATGTTTGATAGTATTGTATAAGTGTCGTAAAACGTTTACGTACCCTAACAGTCAAAATGTCTGAACATATATATATATATTGGGACCTGTAGCAATACTAGTTGCGTTGTATATAGTTTTCTTTTCCAATAGTATGTGCCTATGATCCAACTTTTGAAGTAATTATTTTCAAATGAGCATATTTTAAACTTCTGAATTGAAGTCTTTAAAGATGACTCATTCGTGAATTTTCATTCATGTGAATTGACATATCATAAGAATTTAAATTAATTTTGAGAATTTTAAATCTTAATTGTGATTCAGTAGCTGTTTTTTATAAGTTTTATAATTCTTTTAGGCTGTGTATATTGCCAAAACAACTCTCTCTTTACCAGAGCAAAGTAATGCATTGAGAACTTGTACCGTAAGCTTCTCTAAAATTGACATTGCAACGGAAATAAGCATACTTGCTGGGCAATAGTACCACCCTTCTTTTCAATTTTATCTTGAGTATGTTTATCAATTTATATATGTGTTTGAAATTACAGTTAGCTAGAGTAGCAAAATAATTAGATCAACGTAAAAAGAGTTGGATAAAATTTAAAATTTTATTCGGATGAACTGAAAATCTAATAGAATTTATAAATGTCATGAACTTCTTGTGATTTTGAATTCCTAAAATTTGTATGAACTGAAAATCTAATGGAATTTATAAATCTTATCATTTCATATTCCTTTTAAAAAAAATAAGCAAATGTCCCAAAGGCCAACAAACTACATATACAGGAGAATCCGCTAACCATAAACTAAAAGCATGATAAAAAATCGCTGCTCTAGACAGACTGAGAGACATCCACATTGCGAAGGAAGAATGTCTTGGACAATGGGGGCAATCTCCCAAGAAGGGGTCCGAGCCTCCAAAGAACACTACAACAGAACATTAGCGCAATCACTTTTCCACAAGCATTTCCAAGCCTATTGATGGACAACCTAAGACGAAGACAGTCTATCTAATGAATTATATTGGGCTTTAATAACCTCCACATACTTAGATTTAACTGCATAAGACCTATTAGATGCAAATGACCATATGATCTTCTCCTCTCATTGCGCCACACTAAAATTCAAGATCAATAGCCTTCACCTCTTCATCTCGAAAAAGAAAAAAAAAGGCTTTGAGGAGCGCCAAGTTCCACTGTCCAGAAAGAGCAAACATTTTATGGATGAAATATCTGGTGCTTTGGGAAAAGAGACCCTAAAGTTACGGAGAGAAAGAATCCATCTTGAATCACAAATATCCAATGAATTACCATAACCAATACACCATAACAATCCTCAATTAAGTAGATCATGACGTTCGATAAGGCCATTCTAAATCCAAGGCAGACGACTTCTTAGCCAATAAAAAAGAATCATTGGGAAAAAACACCCATGGACCTTAAAGATAACGGATCTTGAATTAGTCTCAACGCCTGCTTAGCCAACAATAACCAGTTAAATGACGTGAAGGCTCTGGAACCGACTCCCCCGTACTGCTTTGGAATCACCATTGTTTACCAATTCATCCACACAATTTCGTTTTTACCATCTCTCCCTCCCACCAAAATCTCCTCATTAAGTTTGGAGTAAAAACCGAGGGGAAAGGAATTAAAAACCTCAAACTTCTTGAGATATAAACTTTGACTCAGAGAGGAGCAGTACTCATCCAACAACCGAAAGATCAAATCACATTCTCTATCACCACCTTTCAAGAACAAAAGCTGATCATCGGCAAAGGAGATATGTGAAATTGGAGGGCAAGGTCTACCCATTTTAATGCCCAAGAGAACTCCTTGACAACACAGCACTAAACATTTTAGATAACGCATCTTGGACAAAAAGATAGAAATACGGGGAGATCGGATCCCCTTGGTGGAAGCTCTTTTCTGGAAAAATATCACAAACATCCTCGCGATTTACCAACACCTTAGAAGACATTATATATACTTATGCATTGAAAAATCAGCCCTACCCATTTACGACGAAACCCCATTAATAAACTTTATTAAGATCCAACTTTAGAGCCATATCAAAAGATTTCCTCCTCTTCTTTAATTTTAAATAACGAAGCACTTACATCTCGTGGGCTAGTCAAGTGGTAAAGGCTCGCCCTTATAACGTCGAGGTCTCAAGTTTGAACCACGGCACCCTCATCCCTTCTCCCTCCCCCCATGATTCTGGATGTATTCGATTATCAATTGTATCAAAAAAAAAATTAATTAATTAATGAAACACTTCATAGCCTATCATTAAACTATCGTGGACGGACTGCTTAAGAAAAAAGACTGATTATTTGGTGAGATAACGTCGAAGTCTCAAGTTTGAACCACGGCACCCCTCATCCCTTCTCCCTTCCCCCATGATTCCGGATGTATTCGTTTATCAGTTGTATCAAAAAAAAATAATAAATTAATTAATGAAACACTTCATAGCCTATCATTAAACTATCGTGTGGATGGACTGGTTAAAGTTTGAACCACGGCACCCTCATCCCATCTCCCTTCCCCCATGATTCTGGATGTATTCGTTTATCAGTTGTATCAAAAAAAAAATTAATTAATGAAACACTTCATAGCCTATCATTAAACTATCGTGTGGATGGACTGGTTAAGAAAAAAGACTGACTAATTTGGTGAGATAATTAAGGTCCCTTAACAGCGGCTTAAGCGTATTTGCTAGGGTTTTAGAGACCCCTTTGTAAACAAAATTGCACAGGCTTTGGAAGAAAAAATAACGAATATAGCAGGCATATAGGTGTGAAATGGGAAACTGATTACGGGTGTGGGATAAGGTTAAGGTTTGTATGGTTAAGCTCTTTAAGGATGAAGCTGCCATTGAAAAAACTCTTAAAACTATTGCAAATCACCATGGACTAAATTTTTGGAAAAATAAACCCAAAAACCCTTTAAGATGACCGAAATCGATCAAACGCAGCTGCTCTAATTTCTTCAACAAGAACAAATCAAATTTACAAATCACGAGATTCTTCAAATATCACGCTTACGCTTAAAGAACACAACCTAATGCTACTTATTTATATATATATACCCAAAAACCCTTCAAGGGCATCGAAATCGATCAAACACAGCTGCTCTAATTTCTTCAACAAGAACAAATCAAATTTACAAATCACGAGAAAGATTCTTTAAATATCACGCTTTCAAACATGCTAAAAGAACAAACACAACCTAATACTAATCATATAAATATATATATATATATATATATTACAAAACAAACTCATTTTTTTAAAAGCCACCACAATTTCATTCTAAAGTTGCTACGGCAAGAATATAATTGTTATGGCAAGAATGGAATGTGTGACCTCTAAACATATATATATATATATAGTATTTAGTTTTTGTCAAAAAAATTCAGAGTTAGTTCAATGAATACATTGCCATTATTATTAGATTGTTAAAAATGCATATAAATATAATCCGTTTTAGTAATTATGTTTATACATATATATATTTTAATAAATTTATAAATATCATAGTTTGACCTATTCCTTACACGTGTACAAACATATATATATTTTATTTTATTTTATTCACACCGGTACATGCATATATTTACTCTTAGTTTTTGTGCACGTGGTTTTAGTATTTAACAAAGGTGATTAATTAAGTCCACTAATAAATACGTACATACTAAGAATTGAATAATTAGTATGAAATAAAAATAATCACAAATAAGCAAAAACATAGTATCAAACGTAAATTTTAATTAATAATTATAAGAAAATTATAAAATCAGTCTACTATATAAAAATGTTATAAATACATGATAAAAATTGATTAGATATATAAGAGAGTAATATATTTTTAATAAATTTTTAAAATTGGTAGATAGTTAATTCTATTAAAAGTATGTCGATTATTATGCACAATAATCAAAAAATAATATAACACTCATATAAATAATAGATTGCATAGCGTGATGATATATAAGTTAATATTAAATAGCTTTATAATTTTAATACGGTTTATTAAATATACATACTTTTGTAGTGAGTTTTGGAAAACACCTAATTAATTAAACACAAATTCTAACGTATATAATTATTTTACCAAATAAAGTAGAAGTCAAATTTATTTAAAGTACTAATATTAATATAAAAATATATACAGTTATACACTATTTGAAATACTAGTACTAATATAATTCTAACTTGTTTAATTAGTTTAACCAAATAAAGTATAGTTTAAAATTATTTAAAATACTAATATTATAATATAAAAATATATGAAGTTATATTTTTTTTTAATATAAATCTTAAAATCTTGTGTTTAAAATCAAGGGCGTATATATTTGTCTCTAAAAAAAGGGGAAAAAAGTTATTCATATTTTTATATATTATATCAGATATTAGATGATTTAGCTAGCTAGCTTGAATTCAAATTCAAAATAGATTAATCAAAATAAATTACAATTTTAAGAATGAGATTTTATAATTCCGATCTTATTTTCAAATTTCAAATGTAAGTTACATTAGAAACTAACAATTAACGTGATCGTGTTTTTCAGCCACACAAATCCCATTTTTATTTTATTTTTGTGTCTGTGTGTGTTTAAATTTAAAAATTCAAAATTTATTTTGATGATACTCTTTGCCTCTAGATCAGGCATATACATGCGTGCTTAGTATTTACAATGTATATACCAAATTCGAGTCTCACTTAATGTTAAGGACAGAGTTTTTTTGTTATTTTAGTTAAAAGAAAGAGATTTAAGTTTTATATTTTTATTTAAAGACTAAATAATAATTATTTAATCAAAAAAAACTAGTAACTAATTTAGGCGCAAAAATTAACAACATAAAATTAAGCATGAAGGTTGAAGGTTGAACATTAAAAGAACACGTGCCCAGAAAAATATGTTAAGTAACAGTTTACTAAATAGCTAGAATTATTATGTAGATTTATCGGGTAATTAGCAAAAATAACTTTTAAAGTTTCACCTGAATCTATCGCTCATCCCTAAAGCTCAATTTTCGGTTGAAGTATTATTAAAATTTCTAATTTTCCCTCGCTCGTCCAAAACTGGATGCCCCATTAAAAAGATGGATGGAAAACTATTGACGATTAGAGAGAGAGATGAGAGAATAACTTATTATGATGAATGAATACAAAGGTCCCTTAAATAGGGACTGAATGGGCTGTACATGGAAATAAAATAATATCCCATAATTTTAGGAATTATGGTGGTAGTCAACTATACCATTTATACCATATCTATATATCCTACCATATCTATATATTCTAATACTCCCTCTCAAGTTGGCACACATATATCGAACATGCCCAACTTGCTAATTAGCTTGGTGAATATTTTCTTTGTCACGGCCTTGGTGAGAATATCAGCTAACTAATCTTCGGAGCGTACATGAGGAACAGAAATAATTTTCTCTTATAACTTCTCTTTGATGAAGAACCTATCCACTTCAACATGTTTTGTTCTGTCATGTTGAACTGGATTGTGTACGATATCACATGCTACTTTGTTGTCGCAATATAGCATCATGGATTCTGTCGGAGGAAAACCGAGATCTGTTAGTAGCAATTTCAACCACAATAACTCTTGAATACCAACTGCCATTCCTCGATATTCTGCTTCTGTGCTTGATCGGGATACTACATTTTGCTTATTACTCCGCCAAGTGATCAAGTTTCCTCCTACAAATGTGAAGTGCCCTGATGTAGACCTTATGTCACATATATTACCTGCCCAATCAGCATCAGTGTATCCTTCAACCTTCAGGATATCCTCATTTTTCTGGAATAGGATTCCCTTTCCTATTCCAGGAGCTGCTTTGAGATAACTGATAATTCTCATAACTGCCTGCATATGCTTCTCCCCTGGATTATGCAAAAATTGACTGACAATACTCAATGCATATGATATATTAGGCCTTGTATGTGCTAGATACATCAATCTGCCTACCAATCTCTGATAGCGCCCTTTATCGACGGGCACTTGATCTATTTCGACCTCTAACTTCAATCCTTCTTCCATTGGAGTCCCTGACGATTGACAAGCGGACATTCCAATTTCATTTAGTAAGTCTAGGGCATACTTTCTCTGAGATAGGAAGATGCCTTTTGATGATCTAGACACCTCGATCCCCAGAAAATACTTCAAGCTCCCAAGGTCTTTCATTTCAAACTCCTGAGATAAGAGCTTCTTTAATGCATGTTGTTCTTGAGGGTCGTTTCCTGTGAGCCCCATGTCATCTACATAAACGATAAGACCCGTAATTTTTCCATGACTCTTCTTCAAAAATAAATTATGATCAGAATTACTCTGGATGTACCCAAACTTTCGCATCGATCTCGTGAATCTCCCAAACCAGGCAATAGGGGATTGTTTTAGCCCATACAAAGATTTTTTTCAACTTGCAGACTTTATTTGTATGCTAAATCGGGATCTTATATCCAGGTGGGAACTCCATATATACCTCCTCCTCTAAATCCCCATGTAGGAAAGCATTTTTCACATCGAACTGTTGTAGAGGTCAGTCTAAGTTTGCAGCTAATGAGAGTAACACTCGTACAGTATTGATCTTAGCTACGGGCGCAAATGTCTCTAGATAATCAATCCCATGCGTCTGTGTGTAGCCTTTCGCAACCAGTCTCGCTTTGAATCTTTCGATTGTTCCATCTACTTTGAATTTCACAGTGTACACCCACTTGCAACCCACCTTCTTCTTTCCTGCTGGTAATTCGGTCAATTCCCATGTGTCATTTTTCAACAAGGACTTCATCTCCTCATCCATTGCTGATTTCCACTCAGAATCACATAAGGCTTCCTGCACACTGTTAGGAATAGATACAGAAGATAATTGATTCACAAAAGATTTGTTAGATGCAGTTAACCGATAATAAGACATATGATTACTCATAGGATATTCGCCTTTACTGGTAAAATCTGGGTGATACGTGGGTTTAGGTACACCTCTATTTGCTCGGTTAGGAAGCCTTTTTATAGGAATAGAAGAAGATGATACCTGGGAGACCTCAGTTTCAAGGATATTTGAAGTGGACGATTGGTTATTTGTGTCAGGTGGTGACAGAGACGGAGACGGCACAACGTCATTTGGCAAGATTTCTGCTGTTACCATATCAGGGGATGATGTGATTTCGGTTGTCTCTGTTGCTGGTGGTGAATTTTAAGTCAACGTTTGAACCACCTCTAATGAGCTTATCTCTTCCTCATTGATATTTCCAAATAACTGAAATTCTTTACAATGCTCCCCCTGAGGTTCAGTTCAGAGAAAGTACATAGTTTTTTCGTGAAATATCACATCCATAGTGACATACATTTTCTGTGTGGGAGGGTGATAACATCGATACCCCTTTTGAGAAGAAGCATACCCTACAAAGACGCACTTGAAAGCGCGCGGTTCAAGTTTGTTCCATTGCTCCTTTGGTAAGCGGACAAAGGTAACACATCCAAACACCCGGGGAGGAAGATTTGACACGGTAGGAGCCATGACAGACTTAGCTAAGGCTTCAAAGGGTGTCTGAAAATCAAGTGCAGCTGAGGGAATGCAATTAACTAAATAGACAACCGATGAGAGTGCTTCACCCCAATATGAAGTTGGTACGTTTGCGCCGATCAGTGAAGCCTGAACTATTTCTAACAAATGACGATTTTTTTGTTCGGCAACCCCATTCTGTTGAGGAGTATAAGGACATGTAGTCTGATGAATGATCCCATGAAGTTTGAAGTATGCTTGTAACTCAGTACTCATATATTCCCCACCATTATCACTTCGGAGAACTTGAATAGTAGCATTATATTGTGTACTGATTTGTTTATGAAATCTCTGAAACAAAACACTAATTTCTCCTTTGGATTTTATGGGACAAACCCACATCATTTGAATGCAATCATCGATAAACGTGGCAAACCATCGTACACCACCTAAAGAAGGAATGTGAGACGGTCCCCATACATCAGAATGAATAATCATAAATGGAACTAAACTCTTAGTCAATGAAGGTTTAAAGGAAGTACGATGACTTTTAGCCAGTTCACAAATCTCACAGTGAAAACCAGAAGAATTAACTTTATGAACTAAATGGGAAAATAGTTTCTTTAAGTAGCATTATATATTAACTTTAATATATATATATATATTAAATAAAATAATATCTCATAATTCTAGGAATTATGGTGGTAGTCAACTATACCATTTATACCATATCTATATATTCTAACAAAAACGCTCATGATTATCTTAAGCCACTCTTTTAAGGGACATTTTTGGATACTTATATCGAAATTAGAAATATTAAAGACGCTTTAACTAAAATTAAAATCTTTAAGATTACTTAAATCGAAATTATAAACTTTAAGGATATTTCAACTAAGTTAGAAACTCTAAGAATATTTCGATCGAAAATTAAACTTTAGGGACGAGCATGAGATTTGAGTCAAATTTTAAGGGTCATTTTTACTAATTACCCAGATTTATGAGAAGGCTGAAATAGAAACAAAATAATGTTACATCTAAACAATTTAAATAACCTAAAGTTTAATCATAAACACATTACACATACATCGAAGGATATTGAGAAATAATCTTTCTTTCTTTTTTTTGAGATATTGAGAAATAATCTTGATATATATATATATACATATCATTGCTCGTGAACAATTGTGGCCAAAGGCCACCATCTCCAATATTGTTAGGAAGGTCAGTCCAATGTGTTGTAATGAATAACGAAGACAATGGTTATAATAGTTAAGAGCATCTTTAACAATTGTATAAAAAATTAAGCGTAAATTGTATGTGAAAATATATTTTTAGACAAAACTTGAAACTTGAAAAAAATATGCTCCACTAGTATTTTTGTAATTTTTGTGTAAATTTTGAAATAACCAATAAGATATCAACACATGTTAAATATTATTTTATATTTTTTCCTTTCAATTTTTTTTTATATGTAATCTTAGCACTACCAGATAAAAGGTCTTAAGAGACTGAATTTCACAGTCGCTTCAGACCTCTTCTCCGTCTCTTAAGTCTTAAGCGACTAATTGTCAGTCACTTAAGTATTGTCACATTAGCTGAGTGGCTGTAGTTCTTAAGCAACTGAGAAATATGGGTCCGTCGCTTAGGAAACTCTTAAGCCACGGACTTAAACTCCGTTGTTTAAGGCTTAAGCGACTAATGGTAAATAACTTGTCGCTTAAGCTAGGCTAGCTTAAGCGACTGACAATGGCTTTGTCAGTCTTTCAGCTAGTCTAACTTAAGCGGCTGATCATGTCTATGTCAGTCTTTTAAGCTTGTTCACTTAAGAGACTGAAAAAGCCTTGTCAGTCGCTTAAGCTGGCCACTTGAGCCAAATAAGTGAGTTCACTTAAGCCACTGACAATAGCTATGTTAGTCGCTTAAGTGAAGAAGCACCATTTTATCATAATTTGTAATTCTAGCAGCCTGCAGGTTTATCAAACTTGTAATTCAAACCAATTCATAGCCAAACGTGTAATTAAAACAAAATTCACAGCCAAACTTGCAATTTAAACCAATACGACTTTAACCAGTGTCCACATAGAAAGTCAACACAAATACAAGTGTATAATTCACAAACAACATACAAACATTAAATGTTGTTCACTTACAACATCAAAAACTTGTTCATAAAAATACAAGTCTAATAACAAAAGTAGCAAAAGTACAAATTTGGTTAAATAAGCAAGCTCACCTCTGACTAGTCTTCGAACTAGTCGCTGCTTCATGGGTGTCCTTAAGCTGCCTCACAATCTCATGAATATATGCGTATTGTCCCTCAAACTGGCGAATGCGCTCGTTCGCTGCCTAGAGTTGCTCCTCCTAAGACTTGACCTTCTCTGCCAAGATCGACTCAGAAGCAGACACCCGTGCTCTAACTCTCTTCTTAGGCAAATTCTGGCCTAATCTTTTCAAGAAGGAGACCATCATCCCTCTCATCACAATCCTAGCTTATAATTGATCCTAAAAGAATTCAATTAGTCAAAATATGTCAACCACTACACCAGAATCAGCTATGTATGACTACCAAGAAGTGGAAAGATTAAATAATGTGTATATATAGAGATAGACAAGGGGCAATCCTCTTGTCAACTTATACTATTGTATGTATATATGAGCTGTAAGCCTTCGCATTTTTCTTCAAAATACCTGCGTAATTACACTAATAATCAAATTGAAATTTTGATTGGTTAAAAGAAAGTTTCACATATGACACGTATATTTTAATTATATTCAATGGGAAGAAATTCAACTTTCTTTTAGTAATCAATAAAAAAAAAGTTGGACTATATAGCAAAAAATTCCACATAATTAAAGTTGAACCCCCTCCCCATTCACGATCCCCGATCAAAAAAATAATATTTTTAACATGATCAATAATTAAAAATAATAGCTTGTGATTGGTACGCATGGCACTAATTAACTTGTAATGATGGGGATGCCTAGAACTTAATGTAATAATTATGAATCAAAAAAGTCTAGTTGGCTGGAAGCTCCAAATATTAATATCTTAGTTTCAAGCACCTGCAAAGCACATTGTTTGTGATGATGCAAAGCTGCCCAGTTAATGATGCAATAGGCAGTTCTTCAGTTTTTACTTAAGTTTTCTACATCATGATGCCACAGTTTCAATTATCATAGCTTTCATGCAAATTTCTCTACCCCTCATTTTCCAGTTATTATAGTTTTTATGCAAATCTTAATTCCTGAGCAACGAAGTTGTGCCTTGTAATTTACTCCCTATTGATTTATTGCGGTTGAAACAAAGTTATACACAAGCACCATTGTTCCATCAAAGATCCTTCAGTGATGTACGATCGAATTTGAAAAAAAAAGGATTAGAATAAACAAATCGGTATAAGCAGAAATCCGATCCATTGATCTAAAAATACTCCTCACTGTAGACACCCCAATCTGTGACTCCCGCAAGAACCCTAATGAACGCTCGATAGTACCATTGTTGAGTCCATTACTCACCCAAAGTACTAAAAAAACTGCTCCGGAAAGTTTGTAGCCCAACAAACCTTTTTTCAAAGGGAATTTGTAACATCCTTTATTTATATTAATGTTAATTATGTTATATTAACTCCTTGATATAGATATGAATGATCGTTGGGTGATTCGGGTGGTCCGAATCGATTTTGGTTAGTAAATAGGAAGTTTTGGTTCTTCGCGATTCGTTAATTTTGGCTAACTTTGAGCCATCGTAATTTCTTTGTTACTTATCCGATTAAGGTTCTGTTTGTGTGGGTGTCTAGTATTCATACCATTCTACAACTTTTGTGTTTTTGCCGAAGTCCAATTCACACTCCTCGTGGGTCAAAACAGGGCACAAAGTAGGCCCATTGCAAATTCTGGTCATTCGGCTGCGCTTTGGCAGAGCGCTGTCTTCGTTGAATTTCTGAGAAACATCTATCCATAATTTGGAAAAACTTCCAACTAGGAAATTGTATATCTTTAAAATACCTTTCCGTGGACATAAAGAACGCCTCAATCGGAGTTCAGAACGAAAAGTTATGACCAAAACAAAAACAGTGCTCCAGGCCCAAAACTTTTAAAGCGCGGACCGGTATGGCATTTTGGCATACCGGTCCGGCAACAAATTTTTGCGAAAATTTCAACCCGCGGACCGGTATTGGGTTTTTGGCATACCGGTCCGCCAGTTCACTTTTTCCACCGACTTAAGCTCGTTTTAAGTGCGTTTTAGCTCCTTCTTCATCCATTTTTCGACCCGGACTCTTCCACACTTTACGAGAGGGTTCCAGAGGGTTCTAGAGAGAGAAAGAAAGAGATTTCTACGCATTAATCCTTCCGCATCAACGAATTAAGCTCGAATTCACCCGAATCATCTTCAACTTCACTATTCATCGTCTTCCTCCTTGGGATTTCTTTGGGAGAGCTTGGATTCTCTTCTTTCTTCACTCTATACGGCTAATAAACACGAGGTAGGGGTTTACTTGCTTTTATAACATGTTAATATGACTTTATTACACAAAAATGGTTGTGTTTGATTCATGGTTGGTTGGGAACTAAACTATAAGAAAGGTTATGATGTTTTATGATCTTTATGGCTATGGTTGCATGATTTAAGACAAGGTATGCCATATATACTCGAGATAAAGTGTTATTTGAACAAAATAACGTATCCTTGTCGGTATGTATTATAATTGTTGATAAAAGTGGCTTATTGATGAATTTTGAATACCAAAGGATATATGGTGGAACTTTTGGAGTATATATGGCATAGGTTGTCTCATATTGATATTTAACATCATATTATGCACGATACATACTATTGTTGTGTCAACCGACTGCTTGGGAATCTTATGGCAATATTTGGAATGGACTTGCGGTTTATGGATTGATTGGCTATCCTATGAAAGGCCTTCATCATTTATCACTGGTTTGGAGAGCTTATGTCTCTCGGGAACAGATTTTTATATGATTGTGTAGTGCTTGCCGGGATCGGAAATAAGTGGGGCTCGGTGCCCTTGGGTTAAAAATCCCTAAACCCCCGGGGGAGCAATGTTTGGCCGCCTATAAGCCACCGGTGAGGAGCCCAGGAACCTAGGCAATTAGCAAGGCACTATGATTCATGTTGATATCTGTGTTCTCATAAAATTTGGGATGGTTGATCCCATGGCTCTATTACGGTGTTGACTTTATAATTTTGGCGACTATGGATTATATCTACAGCATGTGCTATCTATCATACGGTAAACGGTTGACACAGGAGGTAACCTGCATTAGCACGATCATGCATCTTTTAAATGGTTGGCAATGATTCTTGTTTATACTACTTAAATCATATATTTTGAAAATGAAAGGACAACTTGTCTGAATACCATGCCCTATGTTTCCCCCCTACTGAGCACATAGCTCACTCCGTTCTTTTTCTAAACCAATACAGGTACTCTGGAATCCAAAGAAGACAAAGATGCGATGGGCTCGGGAACGAATTAGAGGCTCTGATACTTGTATTTTGATACTTTTGATTGTGTATATCTTGGTACGGCAAGTCACGGCTTGCCTATGACATGTCCACTTTTAATTAGCTCCCTTTTTGATATTTATGTATATATATATATATGTATGGACTTGACTTGCCCCATATCATTACTATGCTTGTGAAATTTGAACTACATGGTATATGTTATAATGCTTTAATATCATTTTCGTATCTTGTACTCATCAATGCTGGATATACAGTCTGTTGTTGAGGTATATTATTCTTATACCTATCTTAGTCTTACTAAGATGGGTCAGTGACGCCCCAGGCCTTAACTACGGGTGTTGTCCTGTACAATTAAGGCGGGAGTGTTACAAATTGGTATCAGAGCATAGGTTTTGCGATTTCTTGGGTTGTGGGACGAAATTTATGACATACTGTGATAAATTGTCGTCTTGTTAACATATATCGGACTATTATGACATTTTTCCTCTTGTTTTCATATAGAATGACGTCCTCACCAAATCACAATGCCACCCACGAGAGCTCCATCTCCGGGGAGTCAGTAGATGCTATCCGTGCCATGGCCCGAGAGTTGGTCAATGTGTTGGGACATATAGAACAACCCCAAAGTAGAGTCCAAGAGAATAGGGCTATGATGGCCCTAGAGAAGTTCAAAAAGCTCGCCCCACCTACATTTAACGGGACATCTAGTCCCGATGCGGCAGAGTCCTGGCTCGATCAAATAGAGAGAGCCTTCGAAGTCATAGTCTTACCTGATGATCTGAAGCTCAATTTGGGGACTTACCAGCTAGTTGATCAAGCTGGTATTTGGTGGAGAAATGTGGCTAGGAGAGTAGACGCTCCTACCTCTTGGGAGCAATTTACTCAACTATTCTTAGAGCGTTATTTCTCGTCAGTTCATCGGAGTCAGAAAAGAGATGAATTTCGTTCCCTGATCCAAGGGAACATGTCAGTGTCGGAGTATGAAGTGAAGTTTAAAAGTCTGAGTCGTTTTGATAAGAGCCTGGATAATGACCCCGAGGAAAAGATACGTTTATTCCTCAAGGGGTTGAAACCTTCGATTCGGGAGAAAGTATATCATCTAAATCATAGTAGCGTTGCTGAAGCCGTGAGAACGGCAATGAAGGTGGAGCAAGAAAGGATAGATGCCAGTAGATTCCTTGATAAAAAGAGGGGTATTGAAGGGAAAAAGTCGGGTGGTCAAGGAAAGAGGTACAAGAGTTGTTTTGAGTCTTCTAGCGGGGGTTTTGGTCGAGGTCGGTCATTTGGCTCGAGTAGAGAAAGCCAAGGGTTCGGGGATAGAGTCTGCTACGGATGTGGTCAAGTAGGACACTTCAAGAGGGAATGTCCAAATATGAGTCGAGAGCAGCGACAACCATCCCAGTCATTCAGTAGTCAGCCTCAGTTTCAGGGTTCGAGCCACACGGGCTGCGAGGGTCAGTCCTTTACTAGCGGCCAGAGCGGTCAAGGCCGTGGACAGAGTCAGGGTGGGTCCCGTGGTGGTGGAGGTCCATACTCTCGAGGTGGTGGCAGAACACAAGGTCGGGTCTACACGTTGACACAGCCAGAGGTCAAAGTGATGGAAGGTACTATCTTGTTCTTTAGTACCTGGGTGAAAGTTCTATTTGATACTGGTGCCTCCCATTCCTTTATTTCATGTGCGTTGGTTGATAGATTGGGATTGTGTGTTGAATCATTAAATACACCTTTATGGGTTGGTACACCTACAGGGGATAGAATTCGGTTGGGATCTATTTGTAGAAACTGCTCCTTAAGTTTTGGGGAGTCCTCGGTGGAATTTGATTTTATTGTTCTTGATACGGGAGATTATGATCTTATTCTGGGTATGGATTGGTTAGCCACTTTCTATGTGGTAATCGATTGTTCTAAACACCGGGTGTCGATTCCATTATCGGATCGTGAGATTTTAACTTTCAAATGTGAACCTGAGTCACTTGTTCCGTGTGCATATCTCAAACCCAAAGAACAACAGAGTTACTTTGGGTGGTTGGCCAGTATTGTAGCTCGAAAGGATAGTAATCCTTGTCCTTCTGATCTTCCCATGGTTAGGGAATTTCTTGACGTGTTTCCTGATGATTTTTCGGGTCTACCCCCACATCGGGAGGTGGACTTCTCTATTGATATTGCTCCAGGAACTGCGCCTATATCTTTAGCTCCATATCGTATGGCTCCTGCTGAGTTGAAGGAGCTGAAGATTCAAATTGACGAATTATTACGGAAGGGGTTTATCAGACCCAGTGTATCTCCATGGGGTGCACCCGTCCTATTCGCTAGGAAGCAAGATGGGTCTTTGCGGCTATGCATAGATTATCCTCAGTTGAATCGAGTTACTATTAAGAATAAGTATCCGTTGCCACGAATTGATGATTTGTTTGATCAATTACAAGGTGCCGTTAGGTTTTCCAAGATCGATCTTCGATCGGGCTATCATCAGATGTTGGTCCGTGAGGAAGATATTCCAAAGACAGCCTTTCGTACTCGTTATGGGCATTATGAGTTCCTGGTAATGCCATTCGGGTTGACGAATTCGCCAGCTGCTTTTATGGACCTAATGAATTGTTTATATCGTCCGTATCTCGATCAGTTTATTGTGGTCTTCATAGACGACATTCTTATATATTCCAAGTCGGATGAAGAGCATGAGAATCATCTTCGCTTGGCTCTTCAAGTTCTTCGGGATCATAAGCTATATGCAAAACTTAGCAAATGTGATTTTTGGATGTCAGAAGTCAAATTCTTGGGACATGTCGTCTCGAGAAAGGGTATCTCTGTAGACCCTGTAAAGGTAGAAGCAGTCTTAAAGTGGGAGAGACCTCGAAATGTCACCGAGGTTAGGAGTTTCTTGGGTTTGGCTGGGTACTATCGTCGGTTTGTCAAAGATTTTTCCCGTATAGCTTTACCTTTAACTCGCCTAACTCATAAGGGCGTTCAGTACGTGTGGGATGAATCATGTGAGAAAGCTTTCTTAGAATTGAAGGATAGGCTTACCTCGGCTCCAGTTCTTATTATACCCGAGCGAGGAAAGGGTTATACAATCTATTGTGATGCTTCTAGACTGGGTTTGGGTAGTGTTCTAATGCAGGAAGAGCATGTTGTGGCTTATGCTTCTCGTCAACTCAAGCAACACGAGAAAAACTACCCCACTCACGATCTAGAATTGGCTGCAGTTGTCTTTGCTCTTAAGATTTGGCGCCATTACTTGTATGGCGAGAGATTCAAAATCTACTCAGATCATAAGAGCCTGAAGTATATCTTTACGCAAAAAGATCTGAATCTTAGACAACGCAGGTGGGTAAAGTATCTAGAAGATTATGATTTCACCCTAGGATATCACCCTGGCAAGGCTAATGTGGTAGTCGATGCCTTAAGTCGAAAATCTCAGGGGTCCTTAGTCGCGTTACGGTGTCGGGAATGGAAGTTGAGGGAGGAATTGCAACGATACAACCGAATAGTGAATCGTGATGAGAACCAAGCCTATTTATATAACATGATTGCCCAACCGACTATCCAGCAACGGGTGATAGATGCTCAATGGGCAGATGAAGCTTTTCAGGTGATACGTGATCATTTGGCTACGGAAGCTGAATATGGTGGGTATACGCTTGGGACCGATGGTGGGATTCAAGTCCGGCATAGATTAGTAGTGCCGAACAACCCAGAACTTAGGAATGAAATTCTAAGTGAAGCTCACCATTCTAAATTCTCTATTCATCCCGGTGGTACAAAGATGTACCGGGACTTATGTCAAAATTTCTGGTGGAGCGGCATGAAGAAGGATGTCGCGAATTTTGTGAGTAGGTGTATAACATGCCAACTAGTGAAGGCCGAGCACCAAAGGCCTGCAGGACAACTCCAACCATTACCCATTCCTGAATGGAAATGGGAACATGTCACTATGGATTTTGTTTCGGGATTGCCGAAAGCATTAGGGGGTCAAGATACTATTTGGGTGGTTATCAATAGATTGACAAAGTCCGCTCATTTCCTTCCCATCCGGAACAACCAAAATGTAGAGAGTTTGGGAAAACTCTATGTTCAGGAGATAGTTAAGCTCCATGGGGTTCCATTAACCATTGTGTCGGATCGAGATCCACGTTTCACTTCTCGGTTCTGGGAGAGTCTTCAAAGGGCTTTGGGGACTCAATTGAACTTCAGTACAGCGTTCCATCCACAGACTGATGGGCAATCTGAGCGAGTTATCCAAATACTTGAAGATATGTTGAGGGCATGTGTCCTCGACTTTCGAGGAAACTGGATAGAACATTTGCCATTAGTCGAGTTTGCATATAACAATAGCTTTCAGGCTTGTATAGGAATGGCGCCTTACGAAGCCCTTTATGTTCGTCCATGCAGATCCCCGGTGTGCTGATACGAAGTCGGGGAGAGAACCTTATTGGGTCCAGAACTAGTAGAGCAAACTACTGAAAAGATCCAACTCATTCGACATCACCTTCTTACTACCCAAAGTCGGCAAAAGAGTTATGCTGATAGGCGCCGTTGTCCGTTAGAATTTGAAGTTGGTAACCATGTGTTCTTGAAAACCAAACCTCGTTTCGGCATTACGCGGTTTGGTAGTAAAGGGAAGCTGTCTCCCCGATACATTGGGCCTTTCGAGATTCTTGAACGTATCGGGAATGTTTCATATCGTCTAGCCTTACCACCACAGTTGTCTAGCGTTCACAATGTCTTCCATATATCGATGCTACGCCGGTACGTTCATGATCCTACCCATACTGTTCAATGGGAAAACCTTGAGATATTAGAAGATGGAACTTATGAAACCTGCCCGATACAGATTTTGGATCGCCGAGATCAGGTGTTACGAAACAAGGTTATCCCATTAGTGAAAGTTTTATGGTTGCATCACGGCGCCGAGGAGGCAACGTGGGAGTTAAAGACAGAAATTTGTAGCAAGTACCCCGAATTATTTGATTAGAATGTAATATCTAAATTTCGAGGACGAAATTTTATTTAGTGGGAGAAATTGTAACATCCTGTATTTATATTAATGTTAATTATGTTATATTAACTCCTTGATATAGATATGAATGATCTTTGGGTGATTCGGGTGGTCCGAATCGATTTTGGTTAGTAAATAGGAAGTTTTGGTTCTTCGCGATTCGTTAATTTTGGCTAACTTTGAGCCATCGTAATTTCTTTGTTACTTATCCGATTAAGGTTCTGTTTGTGTGGGTGTCTAGTATTCATACCATTCTGCAACTTTTGTGTTTTGGCCGAAGTCCAATTCACACTCCTCGTGGGTCAAAACAGGGCACAAAGTAGGCCCATTGCAAATCCTGGTCATTCGACAGTACTTTGGCAGAGCGCTGTCTTCGTTGAATTTCTGGGAAACATCTATCCATAATTTGGAAAAACTTCCAACTAGGAAATTGTATATCTTTAAAATACCTTTCCGTGGACATAAAGAACGCCTCAATCGGAGTTCGGAGCGAAAAGTTATGGCCAAAACAAAAACAGTGCTCCAGGCCCAAAACTTTTAAAGCGCGGACCGGTATGGCATTTTGGCATACCGGTCCGGCAACAAATTTTTGCGAAAATTTCAACCCGCGGACCGGTATTGGGTTTTTGGCATACCGGTCCGCCAGTTCACTTTTTTCACCGACTTAAGCTCGTTTTAAGTGCGTTTTAGCTCCTTTTTCATCCATTTTTCGACCCGGACTCTTCCACACTTTACGAGAGGGTTCCAGAGGGTTCTAGAGAGAGAAAGAAAGAGATTTCTACGCATTAATCCTTCCGCATCAACGAATTAAGCTCGAATTCACCCGAATCATCTTCAACTTCACTATTCATCGTCTTCCTCCTTGGGATTTCTTTGGGAGAGCTTGGATTCTCTTCTTTCTTCACTCTATACGGCTAATAAACACGAGGTAGGGGTTTACTTGCTTTTATAACATGTTAATATGACTTTATTACACAAAAATGGTTGTGTTTGATTCATGGTTGGTTGGGAACTAAACTATAAGAAAGGTTATGATGTTTTATGATCTTTATGGCTATGGTTGCATGATTTAAGACAAGGTATGCCATATATACTCGAGATAAAGTGTTATTTGAACAAAATAACGTATCCTTGTCGGTATGTATTATAATTGTTGATAAAAGTAGCTTATTGATGAATTTTGAATACTAAAGGATATATGGTGGAACTTTTGGAGTATATATGGCATAGGTTGTCTCATATTGATATTTAACATCATATTATGCACGATACATACTATTGTTGTGTCAACCGATTGCTTGGGAATCTTATGGAAATATTTGGAATGGACTTGCGGTTTATGGATTGATTGGCTATCCTATGAAAGGCCTTCATCATTTATCACTGGTTTGGAGAGCTTATGTCTCTCGGGAACAGATTTTTAATATGATTGTGTAGTGCTTGCCGGGATGGGAAATAAGTGGGGCTCGGTGCCCTTGGGTTAAAAATCCCTAAACCCCCGGGGGAGCAATGTTTGGCCGCCTATAAGCCACCGGTGAGGAGCCCGGGAACCTAGGCAATTGGCAAGGCACTATGATTCATGTTGATATATGTGTTCTCATAAAATTTGGGATGGTTGATCCCATGGCTCTATTACGGTGTTGACTTTATAATTCTGGCGACTATGGATTATATCTACAGCCTGTGCTATCTATCATACGGTAAACGGTTGACACAGGAGGTAACCTGCATTAGCACAATCATGCATCTTTTAAATGGTTGGCAATGATTCTTGTTTGTACTACTTAAATCATATATTCTGAAAATGAAAGGACAACTTCTCTGAATACCATGCCCTATGTTCCCCCCCCCCCTACTGAGCACATAGCTCACTCCGTTCTTTTTCTAAACCAATACAGGTACTCTGGAATCCAAAGAAGACAAAGATGCGATGGGCTCGGGAACGAATTAGAGGCTCTGATACTTGTATTTTGATACTTTTGATTGTGTATATCTTGGTACGGCAAGTCACGGCTTGCCTATGACATGTCCACTTTTAATTAGCTCCCTTTTTGATATTTATGCATATATATATATATGCATGGACTTGACTTGCCCCATATCATTACTATGCTTGTGAAATTTGAACTACATGGTATATGTTATAATGCTTTAATATCATTTTCGTATCTTGTACTCATCAATGCTGGATATACAGTCTGTTGTTGAGGTATATTATTCTTATATACCTATCTTAGTCTTACTAAGATGGGTCAGTGACGCCCCAGGCCTTAACTACGGGTGTTGTCCTGTACCATTAAGGCGGGGGTGTTACAGAATTGTCGTGCGACAAATTCACCTTTTTTGGTATATGCCGCGCGACAAAAGAGATTGTCGCACAACAAACCTCCAGGTGTCGCATGACAAACTCCTCTGACCCAGACCATCCATTCCTTGACACATCAGTCTGTCAGGGACATCACTTCAGCCGTTTGTCGTGCGACATTGTCCTATATGTCGCGCGACACTTACCCTTTCTGGGAGAATGTCGCGCGAGAATCTCTCCCGAGCAGTATAAATAAGCCAACACCCCAAGAGGGAAGGGGAGGCTTTTTTGGAGAGAAAAGAGAAAAAAGAGAGTTATTATCTAAAGATTTGAGTTTCTAAAAAGAAGTATTCGAGGAATCTCCGAGTTCCGACACTCGACGTCTCTAAATATCAAAAGTCGAATTCTCGACTGTATCCGGAGAAGAAAGTCTATATCCGTCGAATCATCTTCGGTCATATTATATTTTCTTTCTCATATTCTTATTTATCGTTGGGAAGGTAAATAAAATTTCTTCTAGTAATTAAGATCATATGTGTATACTAGTTTTATTGTATTTTAAAGACTTGTTTAAAGTTATTATTTAAGTTTAATATATATACGTACTTATTATTTTCGGAAGTACTATAAGTGAGTACGGAGTTAGCTTGCTTGGGCCGACATAAACCAAAAGCATTTACTTCCATTTGAGTTGTTTTGTAGACTTGTTATATCTATTGCTTTGTCCACTTTCTAGCTGGATAAACTTATTGTCAAGTTATTGATATTCTATCATTTTCAAACAAAATAACTTGATAAAAATCCTGATAAAAACATTTGTAAAACCAGAAGATGTAAGACCATTTATCATCCGGCTAAAACCAAGTTTTCAAAACCCGAATTGATAAAGCTTACTTAGGAATTAAACGCAGATATATTATGTTCTCCATGTAGACTGTGGCATAACTGATACACTCTCCTCAATAGTTCAATTCCATATCAAATTAATTCCGATAAGATCCGATATTTTCTAAATTAACCAAACGAGATAATTGATATTGTTATCTAAGAAAACAATACCGAATCATTCTCTTTTCAAAAATAGATAAGATAAACTTTTGTCACTAGTAATCAGATTTTGACAAAACCAAAAACATCGGATCACGGAATACAAGGTTTTCATCCCTTTTCCCCGTTTTTCCTAAAAATCAGGTTTCCATTAATTATTTCCAGAAAAATAGTAGAATATCAATAAAGGCATCTAAGTTTTCCAATTTTAGAATAAACATATAAGCCACTAGAGACCGAAAGGGCGGAATGAGTGCCTAATACTTTCCCAAAACCGTAATATAATTTTTGAACCCTATAAGAATCCCTGTTTCGTAGATCAAACGCATGGGAATAAGGATGATTTTGGCCTTTACCCCTACATTTATTTTTGTACATTTTTTCGTAAAACGTACTGGCGATTCTGAAAGAACTCATTTGTATTTAGAAATAGAAAATAGGACAAAACCCTATATTTTGAAGCAAATAAAACGACAGAATCCATTCTGACGTTTTAGACCCCTAAACTCGGGATTAAGACCCGGGGGCATCATTTGCGGATTCTCACATTCACAATAATCTGAAAATGATTAGATGCTGGTTTAATTAGAGTAATATATCACGGAGAATGGTTTTATTTATCCTCTAAAACAGGTGATGAATCATTAATCCATGCAAATAAAGAATTATAATTGACTAACATGCTCTATTGTAGTTTGTCTTAAAAGGTTCTAGTTTAGAGGAATTTGGAATATGATTACCTTAGGAAATAACCTAAAGCATGAGTATATTAACTCAAAAAATTATACATAAAAGGAGGGAGGTGAAAATTAAGGGAAGTACTTGTAAGCTAAAGTAGTTGATAAATCCTTGCCTTCCTAAGGCATCTGCAGATGACTTTATGAAATCTTCAGTCCGCAACTACCCCCTAAAAAACGATACAAACCAGTGAGTAAATTATTAAACATGGCATAGCACATGCCTATAGCATCATAGATGTTAAAACAATAAAGAAACACAAACTGTAAATAACTAGGCTTTCAAGTACATGCGATGCGTATGTTATTCGGATATAAGTAACTTAAAGGAAAAAAAGTTAAAAAATGAAATGGTAACGCAGCAGTTGAGAGCCATATTGCCCTCATTGTAAACGAGAGTTCAAATCCCAATGCTTACACTATAGTGAAAACATTTTTTGTGAAATAAAAGCATGCAAAGGCATAATTGGGAAATCAGAAACCTGAAAAACCTTCTTTCACATAACTACGTAGAAAAATGGTATTATAGCATTTGTATGCTTCATTAATCAATGGCATTAATCAATATCAGTTGCTTAAGTGAAAATAAATAATTATTTTCTTTATTTTTTGTTTTAAATAATCTATCAATTAACATATACTTCTTTTTATTATTATTTTACATAATAATAATACTAATAATAATAACAATAATAGAAAATGAAAAAAATGCTAAAAAATATGATTTATTTATTTAATAATAATACTAACAACAATGATAGAAAATGATAAAGAATGCTGAAGAAAATTATTTATTTATTTATTACAACAATAATGAAATCAATTTAAGAAATTACAAATTAGAACATGTCAATCATCATCATCGTCATCATCGTCCTCATCATCATCCTCATCGTCCTCATTATCGCTTAAGATGTCATTGTTAAACCCTTCTGCATCGTCCTCATCATTGTCGTCGTCATCATCATGATGATTAGGAACATCCACTCATGGTAGATCACCAAGTTCGATGGTAAAACCAGATATATATAGGAATGTAAGTCTTGTAATGCTCTTGATAGGATTCTTGTACTTCAAACTATAGAATGGTGGTTTCATCCCTTACAAGTGTTCTATCACTATACGTACCTCTGTGTGACATCACATTAATAACTTTCCAATCTACACCTGCCAACAGATCATCTAAATAAAACACTTGTCTTGCCGTCTTAGCAAGAATAAATGGTCTATCTTTATACCAATTGGTCAAAGTGTTCACTGACAAAAAACCATGATCTAACTTTGAGTTATCGAGATCTTCAGGGTCAGTATTATACCATTCACACCTAAACAACACCACCAGCATGCTTTCTGCATACTTTAGCTCGACAACTGCCTCAAGAATCCCGTAGTATGGGATTTCATCCGCTACTACCATCACTCCACTATTCTGAGTCTTTCGATTTTTATCGCGCTACCATATGAAAAACTTGATGCCATTTACGTCATATTGTGCAGGGACACTTGTACAATCCAGTCGGTTTATTAATATTTTGTACTACAAACTCCAAGAATTTGAGTACCCCCACAATGAAAGCATCCAAACCTCTGCGCACTACATCTAACTTTTATCCATGTTCCCTATTATTTATTCACAAAATATACACATAATTATATATATATATATATTATTTATTATAAAAATTTATATTATATAATTATCTTTTATATATTAATATATTTTTTTAATAAATATTTATATATAATATAAATATATATATATATATATAATATATTAATATAGTATTATACATTATGTTATAAGAGAGATTATACTAACCTAGAGATCAAATAGGAGGTAAGAACAAAGCCTTTGGTGATGAAAATGGTGATTTGCACCTTAAAATCGCCTCTCCTCCGACCAAAACGTATTATGAGAAAAGGCTATGTACTTAACTAAAAGAGAAGATGCTTAGGCGACTGAGAATGCAGTGTCAATCGCCTAAGTGAGATCTTAAGAGACTCACAATGTTCAAACTCAGTCGCCTAAGTGAGATCTTAAGCGACTGACAATGTGCAAACTTAGTCTCCTAAGCACTCTGCTCAAAGTCCTTTGTTTTTAACTAAAAACTGTCGCTAGAAGCTTTTAAGCAATTAACATTGGATTTCAATCACTTAAGATCTCTTAAGTGATGAACATAAATAAGTCTCTTAAGTGTAGTCGCATAAGGTCTTTTACGTGACTAACAAAGGATGGTCGTTGAAGTATCGTCACTTAAGGAACTCCTAGGCGACTAATTAATTCTAGTCGCTTAAGTGTAGTTGCTTAAGTATGCTTAAGCGACGGACTATAATGTTAGTTGCTTAAGAAGTGCTTAAGCGACTAAGGAAAAAAAACTAGTCTCTTAAAATAATTTCTGGCATAGTGTAGAGCATCTACAATGGTAGTGTAAAAATTGACTTGTAAATCATATGTGTCAACCAATTTTTACAAAACAAAACCTTGAACACTAGAAAACAATGCTCCAATGGTATTTTTGTAAAGTATTGTGTAAATTTTGAAATAACCAATAAGATTCCAACATTTGTTAACTATCAATTTAAGCAATTTATTATTTTTTCTTGAATTGTTTTATAAATAATTTTACAGTCATAATGGATCTTGATTTGTATGTATTGATGAGTAGATTTCAAATATATAGTTTTTATTAAAATTCATATTTTACATTTGAAGTTATTATATTTTCAAATTTTATTTCAAAAATGAAGAGAGATAAAACTGATGTAGCATTGTAAAATGGGAGTATATTTTACACAAACTTGAATTTTAAAAGACTACTAAAGATAAAAATAAATTACAAGTTATGTAAAGGGTGATTTTGTTTCTATCCGCAATATCTTGCGGTTAATTCACCCTTGAATTATGAAAAAATTTTTAAAAAAAATTCACAATATTATCCTTTTCAAAATTGATAATTATATCCACCAATTAAAATTAATTTATAATTATATAAATTTAGATTTCATTTTAATTAAGATTCCTAATCCAATAATTCCTTTTAAATTTATTTTATATTTACTTTTAAAGAATTTCCAAACAGTTTTAGGTTTAAGGTTTAGTGATCATTGTGTGTGGATTGATTTCAAAATAATTGAACATCAATTAAATTATCAGTACATATTTTGTTCGACAAAAATACAAAACATAATATCAGTACGTAATTTAAGCATATAATAATGAAAAAAAATTGCCAACGAGAAAATTGAACAATACTTTACAACACGAAGAAAACTCTATAGTATAATGAATTAATACGGCATTGGAAGTGGAGAAAGAACTAGGTATTAGTTGAGGACGATTTATTTCCATCGTAATTAGCAGAGACTACAAGTTCAATGATGTATTCTTTTTTGTTTTGTTTATGAATTTAGACTTGAGATTATATTATTATTTGAAATATAGTAGAAGAACTTAATTTTGAATACGACATTACAGACTTCAACAAAATTTGAATTAATATCTAATGCCGGATCCAAAACAAATTTGCTGTCCCAAAATAATAATTGTATTATGTTTTTTTATTTCTTTTAAACTTACAAAAATTAGTTATTATTTTATTTTTTTAGGATCCTGAGGTATCTACCCTGAAGGAATTGATTATTCCGAAAACTTTATCAATGTTTCAATCCGTTTAAAAGTGATGTCAATGATGTGTCGATGCAAGGAAATGTAGCAATCGGTTAAAACTTTATCAATTTTTTGAATATATATACACACATTTATCAATTATTAATATAAATCGTAGATGAAGAATATGAAGATAAAGTTTTAGAGTTTGTGATGAATGAGACAAAGATAGCGCGAGTGGTCCTTCTAGATATGGCACCTAACTTGTGAGGAAGGACGAGATAGTGGGGAAAGAGGGAAAAAGAATGAGATAAATGAGGAGACGATGTGGAAAGAAGGAAGAAGAGCGAATCTGTGGGAGAAAAAGGGACTGTGGGTATTTGTAAGTGAGAAAGAGGGAAGAACACTGTAAAAATTTGAATTAGGAGTAAGGGTTTAATTTTTATTTTTGTTATTTTACTTTAAAATTAATTAGGTTTTACCCATTACTTAATAATATTATAACCTAACTTTTTAAAGTGGATGTACTTATTAATCTTGTAGATATTTTAATATTAAATTATTAATCAAAATAATATTTTTAAAATTAAATTAATAATATTTTTTGTCAATTTATACATTCTCGTGGATTAACTTAATAGACAATGTGGATTAACTTAACAGTGCAGATTAACTACAAGATATTGCGGATAGAAATAAAATCACTTTTATGTAAATTTTACACAAAACAAAAAAATAAAATAATGTTGGGAATGCTCTTATACTCACAATGGATCTTGATTTATAACTCTTGATAAGTAAATTTTAAATATATATTTTTTATTAAAAGTTGTTACATTTTAAAGTTTTAGTAAAATAATGAAGAAATAGAAAGCTCAGGTAGTAATGTAAAGTGCGAGTGTATTTTACAAAACCAATTTACACAAAACACATTTTTAAATGATTGTCGAAGACTAAATTAATTTTTTACAAGTTTTGTAAAATTTACACAAAACATATATAAAGTACTATTGGAGATGCTCTAATATAAGTCTAATATATATTTGTTTATTGGCAATAATAGCTAATTGGGTGAGACAAATCAAGAGCAATTTGAGGAGATAATGAGTGTTATTAGTTAGTAACAGACTTTAACTATACCAAAAATGGCAAACAAGAATGATTGTACGCTGTGCCTGAACGAATCTAGAATGGTTTAAAGCCGTGCCTAAAACAGGAATGGTATTTTTTATTTTTTTTTGGGTCATTTGTACTTTGGCACCCAAAGTTTATACTGAAACTGAGTTTGACACCCATAGTTTTTTTTCTTGTACTTTGGCGCCCATTGTTAACAGTTCCATCAGTTCCACATGTTTAACTGTTATCTCAATATTTTAATTATCCAAACTGCCCAAACTACCCTTCACACGATACATATACTCCTACCCATTCCCACACAAGTACGACCTAACATCACATTTCCTCCATTACACTCCATCACCTTCATTAGTTTTCCTCCATTTCTTCTTACCATTTCCACACACACCGGTGATTCACATTACGATTAGAAGCAAAAAATGCCATCTCACTTTGTTTGATACACAATCGGACCATCGCGTGCATAGTCAAAATTAGGTTTAAAAAATAACCCTAAATAAGAAACCCTAGTTCAAAATGCTTATGTTTTTTAAGTCTCTCTCTAATTTTTTTGCCATTTTTACATGATTCAGAGCCTTAGTGTTTCATTAAAAACCTTAAATGCTTTTGGCCTTTATTGTTGTTGAATGCAAAAAAAAACCTAAAACTAAAATCCTTGGCTTAATTTGCTTATAGATTTTAAACATGCATGTTAGATGGTGTGGGAACATGTTTAATGTTATTTGGCTTCAGTTATTTACTATTGTATATATTATGTTGCTTTATTCAAAATCTGTATGCACTTGTGACATTGGAATGTTCTATTGTGGGCCTTTATGCTCGCCATTACATATGTTTTATGCATATTTTATACTATTAACATGATTATGAGTGCATAGTGATTTTCTTTATTCTAAAACAACTTGTGTACTGTGTAAACTACAAGGAATATGCACACAATTAATGGTCCTATGTCTACATCAAAGGAGAAAAATGGTAGGGTAGTTTCTGTGAAGACTTTCACTAGGGTTAGAAGGTCCCCTAGGTTGTTTGAGAAAAGTAAGCTTAATAAATTTAATTCTAAAGAACCTGTAGTATTGACCGATGATGATGAAGAACTTCATACTTAAACTCACACTGAGCCACACTTTGAACCACACCTTGAACCTCACTTTCAACCATATCACAACTTCAACCTTCAATAAGTTGGTCTGACTCTGAATTTGAAGCTGAAGTTGAATATGAACTTAGGAATAAGATGAATATGGTTGATTTATCAATGATTACCACTAAAGCCACTTATAGCAACAACTTTAAGGTTAGGAGTACTAGTTTTGATATTAGTTTGAAGAATGAGGGTGATTTTGATCAATTTTATGATGTTGGGCCTAGGGTTGGTATAGATACTCCTTTAAAAGTTATGTTTAATGGGCTTGGTTTAGGGGATATTAATATTGATAACTTGGATGTTGAGGAAGGATATCATAGTGGTCCTAACTTTGGTGAGGTCCATAGTGATACATCATTCACTGATTTCAGTGAAAGTGAGGGTGAGGTTGAGGGTGAAAGTGAGAAGGAGGGTGAGGGTGAAGGTGAAATTGAGAGGAATAGTGGTCGTACTGAGGGTGGTGTTGAAAGTCAAAGGGGTGGTGTCAAAAATCAGGGTGAGGTTGAAAGTGAGAGGCATGGTGATCCTACTGAGGGTGGTGTTGAAAATGAGGGTGAGGTTGAAAGTGAGAGGGATGGTAGTCCTACTGAGGGTGAGGTTGAAAGTGAAAGTGATGGTGGTCCCACTGAGGGAGAATGTGGGTAAACTAAAGTGGGGCAAAATGAGGGTGTAAATAACTCAGAATTTAGGCAGTTTATTAATGAAACTTATAATTATTATAAGGAGGGGGATCATGTGATTGTAGAGGAAGAGGGTGAATTACATGAGAAGATTAAGTGGAGCACCATGAAAAGAGGTAGGGAATTTATGAGGCAATATGCTATTGACAAAAAGTTTGGATATAAATAAAAGAAGAATGATAACTTGAAAATTGAGTTAGTTTACAAGAAGCCTAGTTGCAAATGGATAGTGTATGTAAAGAGAGTCCCTAGGGAACATACATTTAGATTAAGATCATATATGGGAGAACATACATGTAAAAGTGATGAAAAAGGTAAGAATTGCTTGGCCAAGGCAGGTTGGGTAGCAAATAAAATTGAGCAACAGATAAGAGACCATAAGGAGTACAAGCCTAAGGATGTGCAAACTGATATTTGGAGCAAATATGGAGTAAAAGTGTCTTACCACACAGCTTATTATGCTATAATTATATGCCATGAGATGATTTATGAGAACTATAAATAATCCTATACCTTGTGTCCTGAAGCATGTAGGCAATTGTTAATTAAGAATCCTAGCAATGTCATTCATTACTTTAGACATCCTGTTGATTACACATTTGTAGGTTTCTGTATCTATTTCAAAGCTTGTTTAGATGGGTTTATCAAAAGGTGCAGGCCTATGATAGGTTTAGATGGTTGTTTCATAAAGGGCAAGTCTGGTGGGGTTACATTTTCTGTCACAGCTTTGGATGGCAACAATGGTTTGTTTCCCCTTGCTATTTACTTGGCTAGGGGTGAAACTTATGAAAATTGGTTTACCTTCCTTGAAATTTTGAAACCACACATCATGAAGCACAATCTGCCAATTACATTCATGTCAGACATGGGGAAAGGGTTAAGAGATGTAGTTAGGGACTTATTCACAGGACATCCACATGGATTTTGCTTTAGACACTTGTATAAAAACTTCAAAAAAGAGTAAAAAGGATCACACATGGAGAGATTGAGTTGAGGGGCAACTAGGGCTTTCAATGTGGATGATAATAAGAGAATAATGGAGCAGATAAATAGAGATAAGTTTGATGCATTTATTTGGCTGGATAATGAGAGTAGGGACCACTGGACAAGATCACACTTTGATATAACCTGCAAGTGTGACCACATGACCAATCATTTCAGTGAATCATTTAACAACATAATTGGGTATGAGCGAGCTGCCATTGTGTAGAGTGGTTGAAGAGTATCACCTCATGGTTATGACCTTATTATACGAATGGAGGATTATGTCAAAGGACTGGGACCCAGAATCACATGTACCTAAACTAGAAAATCATCTTGCAAAAATGAAGGAGTATAAGAACTACATCAGTCAAGGATCAACAGATTTTACTCATGTGGCTATCAATAGCAATGGGCAAAGGTGGACTGTGGACATAAATGCTAGGACATGTACATGCTGTGAATGGCAGATATCAAGCCTACCATGTGTCCATGCAATTTGTGTTCTTATATCACTGAGAAGGGATTTGCAAAGGTAATTTAATTTAACTTCACTTTAGTTTAGTTTATTTAATTTCATTTCAGTTAACTAAATTTGTATATACCTTAATTTCAAAGTAGTTAATTGTTCTTGTACATTTCTATGTAGTTTTTGTAGCCCATTCTTCAAGAATGCACTCTACCAAGTAGCTTATAAGGGATATATAAACCCAATTGAGGATCCTATTTATCGGGGCAAGGTAATATGTAATGCTCTCATTTGTTATTATACTACTTAAAGCTGACAGTTATACATTGTATTATTATTTGTATTTATTTCACTTTTTCTACTCTTCCAGCCACAAGCTATAGTACTACCTCCTCCTATATATAGGCCACCTGGAAAGCCTAGGAAAAATAGGTTTAAGACAGCAGATGAAGTAAATGCAGAAAAGAGGAATTACAAGAGGTGTAGTAAATGTGGCACTTTAGGGCACAACAAAGCTACATGCAAAGGGGCACCTGCACCTAAGGCAGCAAAGAGGGGTAATTTTAGTTATTGCTTCTTTTTAAGCCACTAACTGATTTATAATATGATAATATATCATTACTATTATTTCTTATATGTAGGGAGGCCTAAAGGAGGGGCACAAGGAAGGGCTCAAAAGAGACCAAGATTGTTCATTCCCCCAAGAATTGTACTAGGAACAAGCCAAAAAGGGAACAATCAGGCAAGCAACAGTGGTGCAAGTAGGGGTGGTGTAAGAGGTGGTGTATGGGGTGGTGGAACAGTAAGAGGTGGTGGTAGAGCAAAAGGGAGGTTGAACTTCCAAGTAACACAAGAAAGCACCACCTAAAGAATAGGTGTTTTTTTTTGTCAGTGAAAACTGAGTAGTTAACCAAACTATTTCTATCAATGCACAAACTAGTTTGGTTGCAAACTTTTTTTGTCTAGTGTTATCTAGAACATTACTTGGTTTAACCATACTAGTATATGTTATTATGTTCTATTTCATGCAAAAACAATCACATTCTCATTAACAATATTACATATATTTTGGTACTTTATGCTATATTTTTGCCTTTAAAATAGATCATCCAAAGTAACTTAAATCTTAACTTTCAAATCAACTTTCCCCTTTAAATTAGTAGTTCCACCATTTGAAATAGCTGTATCCAACCACTAAAATCCACCACATGTTATACACTTCAAAAATTTTCTCCCATAACTTGTATCCTTCCTTGAAGTCCATAAATTCCTTGTATTTGGGGAGCCATTTGGACATTTTGTCTCTTCCATAGACAAGTCTTAGCCTAGTGACCTGGTTGCCCACATTGGAAACAATTAGATAATTATCCTACTGAAGAGGATGAACCATTTGTGTATTCTTCAAAAGTATTATGCTTAGCATCTTCAAACCATTGAAATGCACCACAAGTTTTGTATTGGCATTTCATGTAGATTTTTCCGTATGTGTTATACTCATCAGATGTGAAAAGCATCATTATTCCATTACAACCCCTCCTTTTGCATTTAATGTATATCCAAGGACATGCAATGGCTCTATACCCTTCTTGGTCACATATTGGGCCTATTTCCTGTGTAAATAACATAAAATCATAGAGTAAATAACGTAATGCACTTTTGGATGATTTTATTCATAAAAATATATAAATGTACCTCTTTCTCCCCTCCACCCATTTGGACCTTTTATGAAATGGACTTGTATGGACTTCGATGAATGTATAAACTGGTTGAATGTATAGATGTATAATGTATAAAGTGTTTGGTTGCAATTATGTGTGGATATATAAAAATGGCAGGTATAGGTTGAAGGATGAGAGTATTTAATGGGTTTGCTTTGAGGAAATGACAAAACAACTGCTATTTCCTTTTAGTAGCCATTGTGTTTATTGTTGTGTGCATGCAGGGGTAGTTTGGACAGTATGGATCATTAAAACATTGAGATAACAGTCAAATGTGTAGAACTAACGAAACTGTTAACAGTGAGTGCTAAAGTACAATAAAAAAAAAACCTATGGGTGTCAAACTCAATTTCAGTATAAACTTTAGGTGCCAAAGTATAAATGACCCATTTTTTTTAAACGGATATTTTTGTTCCCATTCTGTACTTTATTTTGGTTAAACTATACCCCTCTTTTTATCAAAATTGGAACGGTTTTTAAAGGGCCATCGTTGTGCTAGATCCATTTGTTTTTTTTTTGCCCCAATTTCTTATTCATTTACCACGTGTCATTTTTTATTTCACCACGTGTAATTTTTTGATTTATCCACACATAATTTTCTCATTTGTCTGCATGTAATTGTTTTATTTGTCCTCGTGTGATCATCCTATTTGTCCATGTGTCATTTTTATTAATCCTGTGTCATTTACTTATTAATACACGTGGACAATTGGCACTGATTTAGAGCGATTTTTTGCGGTGCCAAAATCGTGCCAATTTGGAAATGCAATTTTCTTACACCCTTTTTTTTGTCACACCCTTTTTTGTGGTCCCGCCTTTTTTTTAGTTTTTTTCATTTTGTTACATACTATCGAATCTCAAATAATAACCCACAATCTAATCCAAATTAACACCATTATATATATATATATATATATATATATATATATTTCAATTAAAAAGGATAATATTATCCCACATAATAATCACCAAGTCGTAATTACTAATACTGCAATGCACAAAGTATTGATGTTAATGTAAATACAAGCTAAATCTAATATTACAATGCGCAAAACCCTCGAAGTTTAACTAGTCCAAGCTTCATCATTCATTAATAATGATCATTTGCTACTTGGTATATATACTCCTGTAAAGGATAACCAAAAATATAGATATTAGAATTGAAGATAAATGACATACAAATGATTTGATTGTACTTTTTCACTATCAAAATGAATGATTATACTAATTCAAAAATATATATAATGATACCATGAGCTAAACGCGAGTATTAAAGGTACTTACTAATGCGACTAATCATCGATGGGAGGAAGAAAATCATTGTGCCAATACATGATCCCACCACTGTAATACCCCACTCGTTAATTTAGTATTAATCAGATATGTTTAAGGTTAATTCTTGATCCGGGATGTCATTTTTTATTCTGGGTGCATTTTGATGGGTCTAATACTTCTCCTAAGTCACGTTAGTAATATTACACATGCATGTAGGCTCGGAACATAGATTGGGTATCTATAGCCAAATTTGACTCGCTAACGGCAATAATTAAAGTTTTCGGAGTTCGAAACCCCTTTGTTCGATTCAGAACTTAACCATTGTATCATAACCTAACACATTGACATTTACACATACTTATACTCCTTTTATATGTTCTAAAATATTCCCAAGGCAACGGATTGAGTTCAAAAAAACTAGCGCAAATAAAGCCCTATTGTAGGTTCTTTGAATTTTCAACATAGTTACAGTATTTTGGCCATAACTTCTTCATCTGATGTCCAAATGGTTTCCCATTTATGCCATTAGAAATTTAATTCAATTATCTACAACTTTCATGTCTTGTCCAAAACCTAATTCTCACTCTTCGATGGCCAAAACTAGGTCCAAAGATAATTTTGTGGCCAAATAACAGATGCAGGCAATAATGCCATGTAGTCAACTACATCTGACTTAGTGTAGTCGACTACCCTTCATCAGAATGGTCAAAAATCGTATTTTTAATGCTTTGACCCATCTTTTATACCACCAAACCTTCATTCTCAAAGCAACGACTCCATTTTCACTTCATACAACCTAGAAAGACTTAAAGTTACTAATTTTGAGTGATTTTGGTGGGTTTCTCCAATTAGTTCAAGATTTATCAAGATTTATACACAAATTTCACTATTCATCATCTTTTTTACCTTCATTCCTCTATTAAAACTTGGGAGAGCTTGTAGGGGAGCTAGTCCAGCCATCATCAACACTCCAATCATGTGGATTCTCTTCAATGGAGGTGGGAACAATAGATGTTTTCTCAACAATTATGTGTTAAATGTAGTTTCTTTGTACAAATTGGTGTTTTTATATAAAACTTAGGATTTGATTGCATGCATTTGGGTTTGGGTAGATAAACCTTAAATTAATGATGGATTATGCCTTAAAATCCCTTAATAAACATAATCAAGTAAGTAAATACACATGCATGGCTATATATCAAGTTTTAGTTAAAGATCCTTAAATACATAAATTAATCTTAGCTAGTTTTAGATATGCTAGTGTGTACACATAGTTAAGATTATATATTATACCTAATATACTATAAATACACCCTGGATATGTCATAACCTAAATTAGTTAGGTGTTGGTTACCATGGTAGTAGCGGTGGAAGACTTGTGTATTGTAATTACACCGGATATGTCCTTAAATACACTTGGCTTTATTAGAATGACATTCAAATATTAGAGATACTTGTAGGACCTTAATTATGCACATAACATATGCTTTAAAACTTAAAGGATGCATAATACACAAATTGGCTATAAAGCATGAATAATGGCTTAGCGATGAGATTACGAATACTACTTACATGTTATATGTGATGATTACATATGTGTCATATTGGTTATGTGGGCTTTATATTTATTGATGATTGTTATTGTATATTGTTAATACAATTGCACATATAGGCTGGTTGTGAGCACACTTGCCGTACAGTGTGGCTCAATACAGGACTGTAGTCCATGGGTGAAAGTCCCCAAATTGTGCACGAAAAAATAATAGGTAACTCCACTTGGTGGTTGAAATTCTATGAAGGAGAGCCCACTCAATGTATTTTGCCTTCCTATATGTGAGGAATAGTCCAAAAGTCCCAGGCTTATGAGCTTCCCCGATTAGCGGAGTAATTTCATGTGGCTCTACCAACAAGGTCTTGTATTCCGAGAAGTAATAGCACTACAATTGGGTACTCACCTTACGAGGTGAATGTGTGCCATTGTAGTTATGTCTTAGTGATAGAGTTAGCTTGTATGGGCGTCCAACTAGTTAACTATTTTTAGGGTAATCCCCAGAAAAATGGCCTGCGTGAGTGTACTCCAAATGACTTACTTGTTAGGATCAAGTCCCTGAGCGACTCCCTCGCTTAAAGGAGATATGATTAGTTTAGAGCTTGGGGTCCTTCGGGAACCATTGCTCTAGGCCTAGTCATACCGCAGGGTGAAGCTGGGCCACTATACTAAAGATATGATGGATTGGTGCTATATGCCTGTTATTCTGTTATTGTCATTACCTTATCATATCTTTAGTCTTTATTACTATATTGATTGCCTATTACTTTATTGATTATAATGGGGCAACTACGTATACACACCTACTCGTGCATAGGCAATATGAATGGATCATAATAAAAATAAAAGATTAATAATTAAAGTGGTAATCTCATTCAATATGACAGCTAGGTGCTTGGATAATGTATACTAATATTATAATGATATTATTGATGGTCTTAGTCATAATAGGTGGATACCTACATGCGTAGTACTTAGCGGTTTTCTTTAGGATTGTGACTATTAGTAACCAAGTATAGAATTCATAATGAACAATAATTAAAGTGAAAATTATAAATGTTTGGCTTAGAGTTATCGGCTTTCTCCTATATATATGAATTAGCCGTGGAATTGCATTGGTGTAAACCATACAGTATTGATCTAATTTTTAGTAATCAAGTTTACCATAACATGACGAACCGTAGGAAGCAAGTGACCGAAAAGAAGGATTATAGATCATTAACCCCTAGAGGTTCGTGACCCCGTAGAGCTTCATATCTATGGAACTTAGGAGCGAGAATGACTAACAGAGTTAAATAGCTTCTGATGTGTAGGACAAGAATCCTAGTTGGGGTTCGGCATGCATATGATTGCACTACTTTTACTACACTACTTACTTTTTATATAAATTGCACACGCCTTCGTATTGCTAGTTGTACTTTCTTATACAAACTTATATAGTTGCCACTGAGCCCAAATCTGGCTCTTTCCCTCTTTCCAACAATCTTGCAAGTTAGGCTTCATGGGTGGCACGTGGTATAATCCTCTAAAAGCCTCTGATGTCCATTAGCCTTTTGTAGTCCTTTACAAGAAGGACTAAGATTGTAAAATTATTTTGCACTTCCGAGATATTATGTACTTGTAATAACTCCTTGTTTAAGAACCGGCTGGACTCATAATGTCAAAGTTGTATTCCAAGTAAACTTGTATAAACTATTTTGAAACCATGGAGTGGTTTTATTGCCTGTTTGGATGTGGATATGATCTATATGAAAATAGTTTTTAATTCTCATAGGTTGGTTTATTGACTTTATGGACTCCGCATGTTGGACTTTTCAAAATGAGGTTGTATTGTATGACTTATTTTCAACAATGTTTTAATTTATAGAAAAATTTCACCCACCGTCTACGTACGGCACCGTGATTAACCGTGTTACGGAGGTCTAAACCTCTTAACGGGATTCGGGGGGTCACAACCACGGCCAATATCTTCTAACGTAGTTGCACATCCTTGTTGCCCCCCCCCCCCACCCACAAGGAATGGTTAGTTATAAGTATTTTGTCCACTATCACCTTGACCTCCCTCAATTCCAAGACGTGGTTATGAACCTCAGTGACAACCTCAATTTTAGATTTTCTACCATAACAGACAATCTCGCACTTATAAGATAATATTTTTACAATTTATCCCTTCATCGACAACTTGAGATGGAGTTGCTAAGGTAGAAGGAAGGGCACTCAAAGGAGTTTCATTTGTAAAAGCTTCGGTTGTATGTGTACTTTTTATAGTATTAGGTGTTGTAGTACTAACAAAATTACCATTCCTAAACTCATCAATAAATTGCTTGAATAAGGCCTTTCGATCCCTCCACTTCTTCCACAAGTTAATTCACTTTCTCCTCGCAACATCCCGTTTCGACTTGACCTCAGCAAGCATTTCTCGGCCAAAAGATGAATTCAACATATATAGCTTTTCCACTGACAAAAAGATTTTGTCATGCACTAAAATTTAGTTTTTTTTCATAGTCACATTAGTGAAAAAATATTTCGTCATGGCGTAATCATTGAAATGTCACTAAAAGTTCCCGGTGACAAAAAAATGCTTTTCGTCACAAAAATGTTTTGGTCACTTAAGTTTCTTACGTTACTAAACTTTTGAATGCCTTCAAAGAAATACCCTTTAGTGACAAAATTTTGAATTTTGTCACCAATTTCTTGGCTATCGTAACTTTTGTGAAGAATTATAAATATTGTCACTAAAGGATTATAGGTGACAAAACACAAATTTTTGTCATTAAATGAGTACATTATGTGATGGAAATGTATTTCTTCACAAATATTTTGTCACTAGAGGTGTACATTTGTGACAAAACACATTTTCGCCACAAAAGTTTCGTCATTAAATGAACATTTTGTTGTAATGTTTTATGTGAACCCGATTATCTAATTAATGCATCGGTGATATAGTATTGCATCATATAATTGTGTTCCAGTTGAAGTGCTTAAGAATTGGAGAAATTAGGCAAATTGGTTTATATCTCAAATGTCAGGGATTCTAAGAAATTTTAGAGGGAATCAAAAGAAGGAAAATTGGTGGGATTAATTTTACTGAAGATGTGAATGCATTGATGGGGAAGAATCTTACATGTGGCCATGCATTAAGTGCAAGTGTACAACAGAGCTTAAGAGGTAAGAGAGAAAATTAAGTTGTATTTGGAAAGAGATGCACAAAGAGAAAGCAAGAAAGAAAGAAAAGGAGAGGGATAACGAATACCAACTCCATGAAACTTCAGTGGTGGTAGAATCGGATCCATAATTTTGAATTTTAGGGAGGCTAAAATATTGGCACAAAATTATTATTTTTGACATAAAAATTATTAACATAAAAACAAGCTTAAATAAGCTAATCGAGAAAGACCCGTAATATATTATTGCGTGTTTTTTTTTCATATATCATTGTACTGATAAATCTCATCGCACATAAGATTAGAGTTTATATTTATATATTTTACTTATATGAAAAAACTTGAAGGGCCCAATAAAGTGTCGCATGTTTATTCATAACAAAATAATAATAATATTACTACTCAAATTTTCAAAAAGTTGGGGGGAGCACGCCCCCCTCCATCTGCCACCCGATGCTCGTTGACTCATTCTTGGAATCTTGAATCGGCAAATTCGCACCTAGAGTTTATTCCAATTCATATTAAGATGTTGAATCATAAATTGATGAGACTCACACGTTCCATGTAAAATCACTATTTCAGATTCTAGGTACAAATAAAAATTTGAACCAAACGAGCATTTAAGCTCTATTTGATAACATGGAAAATAAAAATAAAAATACTTAATTTGTATGAGATGATGAAAAATAAGTTGAGGCATGTGATTAAATGATGTTTATCTCATGGCCATTTTTCTGAATATGTTATTCATCCTTCATTAGTTTTTTGTAAAAGAAAAAAAAATATTCCTCAACCTCCAACGAAATTTATTTTTTTTTGAAAAAGTCAAAAAGTAAGAAAACATCTCACCACATGCTTCAACTTATTTTTTAATTTTTCACAAAAAACAAATATATTTATAATCATTTTCAATAATGTTATTAAGCGGATCTTTAGTTAACCCAAAAAAAAATGAATCTTGTTATAACTCAAATTCAAAAGGAAGTTATGATAAGCATTTTAAAATGAATTCTTTATAAAGTTTATTGTGGTGTCCACTATTTTTGTCAAAAGTGAGCTACTACGAACATTTGTTAATTTGCTTTATGGGTCAAAGTGAAAAAGGTGCAAAATTTGTACCAAATCTAATTAAAAAGCAGCAAAGGTGCGTCTAGATACTAAGCAGCAATTGCCCCAGTGATCAGGGGAGTTGAAAGTGATAGTTGATTCTATTTAAAGTAGTGTGAAATTCCAATTAAAGAAGAATTGTATTTACGAACAATTTTACAAATAAATGAGCTTTAGAAATTTTCGGCACCACATCGATATTTTTGCCAATCTTTGACCTTGGAAGATGGAATTTTGTGTGCTTTTATATCACTGGAAACTAAACTTGAATGGCTACAATTCTTGTGTTTTAGAGAGAAAATATCTCTAGGAAAAATCATTGCCAAAGTTGTGAGGGACAAATTAGGGTTTGGTCTTTCCGGTTTCTTCGTACGGTGACGTTTTAGTTTCAATATTTTTTAAAGAAACTCTAATTTCAAATGTGATCCGTGGTGAAGAATAAAGGTCCATTTGATAACAACATAAAAATTAAAAACAGTTGAGTTGTGTGAGAAGTTTGAAAATAAGTCGAGACGTGGTGAGATATCTTCTTACTTTGTGACTTTTTCCATGGAAAATTTTTATTTGGTAGTTGAAGAAAAAAATCACAAAAATTTATAAAGGATGAAAGATATCAATTCATAAAATTAGCATGAAATGAAGAGCATATTATCACATGCCTCAACTTATTTTTCAACTTTTTACCAAATTAAAAGTTTTTTTTTTCCATGTTATCAAACGGAACTTAAAACTTCTAAATTTATCCCCCTAAACTGTTTAAATATTACGGTTAAAAAATTGCATGCTTTCATAAATACCTCATATTTGCCACCATTTGGGTTAATCAGCATTTCCAATAGTTGTATATAATAGATAGAAATCAAGTGAAAAATGGGTTTACACTAAAATTATACGCACCTTCAGTTTATGTTCCAGTAATTCACATTTAAACCATTGTGCAAAATTTGAAAGTACTGATGAATACAAATATTAAAATGTAATTTTCAATAATTTTCAATAAAAAACAATATATACATATTATAGATCTTATTTTGTAGATCCCACCGACTAGAATTCAAATATACGAACATTACACTTCAAAATTTGGATAGATGTGACATTTTAAAGTTAAATTGAATGGGAATACACCATTTTACACAAAAGATACATTTGCACAACCATCAAAGCGACATTTAACACGACGGCTAACTTAACAAAAACACACTTATGTACAACCATTGGAGTTACACACAACTCACTAATCTATCTAATAATATAAAGTCAAGACACATGTTAACCGTTTGAAATAAAATTGTGTCATACTTTTAATTTTCATTTTTACCCGACCGTTTTCTTTTTCATAAAAATTAGTTGCAGCGAGGATTAAACCTTCACACCCATGCAATATAAAGACGCTTAACCATTAGACCATTTATTATTATTGTTAAAAAAAATCAAATTATATTATATATATGAGTCACATGCTAAGGTAATCTAGTATAATTTATTGAAAGCCTCAAATTTTCATTACTGCAGATGCTATGTATAAAAGTGGCGCAACCCAATTTCACTATTCTCACATTGGTGCTTTCAATTGCACTCTAGTTATCACACTCGTAATCCTTTTTCTTCTTTTTTTTTCTTATACAAGCTGTACATCAAAAGAGGTGCCTAGTCGATTCGACTGTGGAAGTGGGTGGTACAAGATTCGAACTCTCACTACCTGCCCAGATAATTGCGCGTCAATTTAAAAGTTTCTATGCCGCTACAAGTGAACACATGCTATACTTGTACATGCTCGACAAACTCATCGCATAAAAGACCCAACGTCCAAAATGGTATAGATTACGTAAAATATGTCAGGATAAATTTATCCAACATACTCGCAGTATTGCGTAGTTGTATAGGATAAATTTTGGTCCACATACTAACATTTGAGTCCATCGGTTATCAGGAACAAAAATAACAAACAGCCAACTTTTGTATGTTTGGAACCCAAACAAATGAGATTTTTCAGTACAATAAGAAACTTAGTAAACTTAACTGTATGCTTCACCTATCGTACAGCAGTGTTACAGGATAAATATATCCTACTTCCTAAGCATCATATGGGTGAGAGAGCCTACATACATTTCCCTCCCGTCTCTTCTTGGTTCTTCCTCCATCAACTTCATGTACACTTCAAAATCCCAAAATTCTAATCCTGTTTTGTTTATCCTTTCATCTTCTTTTTTCGCCTTTGTCCGCCTACCATTATTTTTACAATGGATATACATTCCAACTTTATTCACCAAAATTTTACACCTTTCGTAACCTTGACTTGAGAACCTAGCTAATTTAGGCAAAGGTGCCTCCATAAATTTTTCTCTTTTACACTTGGCCCAATTTTCATAGCAAAGCTCTCAAACTTAACTAAATTTGTGAATGCACCTAAGACTAAATATTGAAATTAGAGAGGTACCCAAATGAAATTTTCGGAGACGGATTCAAGTATGTTCAGAAGACTTTTGGAGCTAAGATTTAGATGAGATTCAAGAGGCAATGTATGAAGAGTTACATATATGTCCATGAAGCACAAACAACCTCCTTCATTGCATCAAAAGAAATTTTCATGAGAGAGAAGGCAAAGAATTTTTTTGTACTTTTTACTTTGCTACCTCTGTAATTTCATAATTTGGACTTGGCATAATACCCTCAATTGATTAATCTATAAAAGAAACATAGACATCTGTAAAAATCATCCAGGTACTTTAGCCTAAATAATGGAAATACCGGTACTCAACTCAAACTCACTCAAAAAGAAAAGAGAGGAAAATTGCTCCTAACTTGAGTGATATATATATATCAAAATTATAAGATCTTTCTCTAACTACAAATCCTTACTATGAGAAATAATACTAAATATTTAGCAAACTAATAAAGGAAGTAGTAAAGATAATCAAACAGGTATAAGCAGAGTGTTAATTCGTCATACTTGGAAGATGCACTTTACCAGAATCTTCATCAGCTCCCCCTTCACTATTCGCCTCGCCTAATTTCCTTTTCTTTGTTGTAGTTTCTGAAGTTTCCTTTTCCTTCTCTGTTTCATTTACCTTTTCTTTTCCTTTGCTTTCCGCCCCCTGTTTCTCTTCTGTTTGGGATTCAGGTTGTGGGTAATATAGTGGAGGCTCTTGGCCACTTAATTTACAGAAAACCTTTTCCACTGTTTCGCTAATTTCCTTGCCTAATCCGTTCTCGTCTAAAATCAGCTCCCAAACAGATTTAGAGGCTTTCTCGAGAACTGGGGTCCTGCATTAGAAACAAAGAAATGCGAAAAATCAAAACTCAGATGAAACTTCTCAGCAGAATATAAGAAAATTTTGTTTCGTTTAAGAATAAACTGAATCAACTTGCAAGGAAATTGGATTTGACGTTTAAAAAGCAGATTATGTTGTGAAGTTCAAAAGAGAGGGGAAAAAAGAATCTTGAGTTTCACATTTATTCAAGAATACGCCCTTCAACTATTTTTTTGGGAAAAAAAATACCCTTTTAACTTTTCCACACTAGTGTTCATTAGTGAAATTTGAAAATTAAATGGTGTCAAGCAAGAGAACATATGTTTAGTGATAAAACTGAGAAATATTTGAAGTTAGTTAAACAACCATATGTAAGCGGGCATTTTAGATATCCAGGTTATTTTGATCAAACGACGTAGGTAGTAATGTTACTTAGATCACAGAATTCTTTGGTACATGTTGAGGGTATGGGTATGCAGTCCAGTATATTAACCGGTTGACTTAGGTTGTTGTTCATTTTGGAACTGTACTTCGGATTGGTTTAGTAATATATGTAATTATATGTGTACCACCAGTGACAGATTACTGGATAATATCGGTTTTATATTTATTTAAAGGCCTCCGTAATTTGTAGTTTGGATAAGGGTTATTTGGCTTTTGGCCTGGCCCCCATTAATTGTGCCATAACTAGCTTTGACCCCTAAAATTTGCACTATTGCACCTTTGGCCCCCATTTTGGACGGTTTCCGTCCTTTGACTGCTTTGACCGTTAAGAAAATAATTAAATGTCTAAATTAACCCTTAGTTATAAATGGAAAAGACGTATATTCCCATATTTTATTTTCACTGTATTCTATCCTCTTCACCCTTCTCTTACTACTCTAAGTCTCTATCTTTATCAATAATTCCTACCCAAACAGTGAAACAACTAAAATTAAATCAATCCACCATCACACATCCCTCTTAAGATTCAACAACTATGTCGAAAACAAAAATCTAACAACCACCACACAATACTTTCCCTTATGAAGAACACCATCCGCTGGGATCTCTACCGCCAGAGCCGGAGCCAGAGTCGGAGCCGGAGTTGGTGCTGGAGCAGCAAGCATTGGTGCTGGAGTTGGCGAACTATCCCAACTCAAACATTATTCAAATCAACTTCCACTCCAAAACATTTTTCCAATTCAAATCCCACCCCCAATAAACCCAATCACCGTTGACCTGCCATCCCACCCCTCTATATATATGTTGTGTGGACAAACACATATACATATATGTATATATAATTACAAATCAAACAGTGTACATATACATATAGATATATGGGGGTATATATAGATTTGTTGGATCTATATACTTGAGTTGTTTGTATATATATAAGTATATGTTGTTTTTTAATAGATGTTTAGGCGGGATATAGGGAAGGGGTGATGCAAAACAGCCGAGGGAAAAAGAGTGGCAATGTTAGGGAATGGTGGGTGGTGGCAGTCGCAACAACAGTGGCACTGTTTTCGGTTTGGAGCGGTGGAGATAGGGAGATGAGGAGGCCGGTGGTTTTGCAATATGGGTGGTATTAATGGAGCTGTTTTTTGAATCTGCTTTCCTTTTTGATTTATATACATATTATATTGTGTATATATATAAAGAATAAATAATATAAAAAATATGAAATATATATTTAAAGGGGTAATATCGGGATTTTAACAAAAAGGTCGAGCCAATTAACGGTCACAGGAGTCAAAGGACGGAAACCATCCAAAATGGGGACCAAAGGTGCAATAGTGCAAATTTTGGGTGTCAAAGATAGTTATAGCCTATGAAGCACAAACACTTTCTTGGAGGCCACATGTCGAGCCCGACACCCTCTCCAACACTTGGATTTAATTATAGTCTCTAATACTTGATAATTGATTTAGATGGCTACTACTCCTAATGTTTCTTCATTGCAACATCAACTGAGGAGGCAACTAAGCCATTTTTATATTCCCCTTTTGTTTTCTATCATTCTATGGAACAATTTAGTCTATATATGCTTTTTGATGCTTTAATTATGGAACAATTTAGTGATCATGTTTTGAGTATTTGGGTTATTAATGCAATCTAGTTTCATTTTATTGAATTCTTAAATATCTATAATCTTTATTGCATATATATATAATTAATTAATTAAGAGAACATGTCCACCCCCCCCCCCCCGGGTGTCGTGTCCTACATTTTGGAAAAATTGTGTGTCGTGTCAAAACGCATGTTGCGTCCATGCTTCATAGGTTATAGCACAATTAATGGGGGTCAAAAGCCAAATAACCCTTTGGATAATACTCTTAACACTCTACACTTGTTGCCAATGTTTCTTACAAGATGTTAAAAAATGTAAGGTAGGGGGCTGCAGTACCATTATAGGCTACAAAATTTGGAGAAGTTGGTCAGATCATCATTATTTTTTAAAAATTGAGTAATGCTAACTGACCAACTCATTTGACAAAACTTTATGTCCGCATGATGGGGATTATGAGACCCTCTTAAAATATTAGTTAGTGCATATTTCCCACATCATTCGGGCTACAAAATAGTCCAATAAAATCCGGTCAATGTAAAAACCTAGAGCACAAAACAATTTATCTACTTAAAATTAAAGAAAATCGCAAGTCATAAAATTGTGGCTGATCAGACTGAGAATTTAGCAATTATATTTGGGATAAATTGGGTTCTACAGATGTAACCTTAGAACTACTAATGCCTTCGCTACTGAATAATTTCACTTTCTGGTCCTTGTAAACTAAGCTCTCTAGTAGCCAATAAATATTTGATGTAGCAACCACCGAAAATAACAAAAAAATTGGATGTGCCAATCCATAATGATGGTAGAAAATAAAATGGAAAAATAAGATAAATACTAAGGTCCCAAGAGTTCTCCAGAAAATGGGAAGAAATATTTATAATTGAATCATTCACTCATAGGTTAATACACCCCCGCCCATCTTCCTCTTTTCCCCCCTCTTCTCTTAGCACTCTTTTCGTTCACAACAAGACAAGGAAAACCAAATTCTTCAAATTCACTATTATTGAGATCTCTTTTAGAAGAAAGATGCTATGGTCGAGTTACAAATTCCATAAAATGCAAGGACCCTAACAGTAAGAATAAAGATATAACTCAGACAAATGTTTAAAAAGGAACACTCCACAAAATCCAGTGGTCCCTTCAAAGTTCTAAGTCCCCCCCCCCCCCCCCCAATGCCCAAATAACCAACCAACTATCCAGTAAGAAATTTTTCAAAACTTTGGAATTAAACTTCCCTGGGCTTCAAGTGTTCCTCGCTCAACCAGATTGAAATTCCATAAATTAGCTTGAAACCCGTACTTGCTTCAAGTAAAAAAGTGCTAGAGTCATCCTTGTTCAAGAAGAAATCCTCATAGCAATTCGCGAAGTAGGGCCAAATTCCCTTTATCATGTTTCTAATCCCCAAAACACCCTTTCTTTTAGGCCTAAACACCACTTCCCACCTGAAAACACTCTCTCTTAAGTTCCTTCCTCCCTCTGCAAAGAACATCCCTCAAGCTATAATCATTGCTACTTTAACCAGCATCTTGAACAGAAACATGAATTAAGTCTTCATGCTGCCAAGAGTAATCTACTCCCTCTAGACAAACACCCTCTGTTTCACCCATCAAACCTCCTATAAATCCTATCATGTGGCAATATCCCTAGAAGCTAGGCTCCTCACTTCCCCCACCCACCCAATGGTAAACCCAAACATCTCTTAGTAATCTGACCTCACAAGATACCCTACCTAACCTTTCTTCAATGTTCTAAAAATCTCTGGGTGGGAGAACGCTTAGGCACCTAGTAGGCAGCCCAAGCTTTAAGCAATTACTCCCTCCATTCCAAATTAAGAGTCCACTTTCGTTTTCAAAACATAATCAGCGTACTGACAATGGGAAACAAGTTTTGTTCTAAACCCACTGATTGCAGTGAAATTAATGCATTCTTAAAAACTGTGAAAGTCAAACAGATTCTTAACTAGGAACGGTGGGAGTACTTTTTATTATTTCAGTATACGAAAATAATAGTACTACTAAGAAAGCAACATTTACTTCTTAGAAAGGTATAAGAGTTCCCCAACCAAACATTTCCCTCTAGCTGAACAGGGAAAAAAAAAAGAAAAAAAAAGGGGACTGTAGAACAGAAGAGCGAAAAAAACCCATATAGGCTGCCTAGTCACCACCTAGCTAGGACAGCAGCAAGCCGTTGCCTAGTGCCTATGCAGTCCAGGGGCCTTTAGAGTGCTGCCTTTTTTCCTCTACGTTAACCCCGCTATCATACTTGTGTTAAGAAAATATAGCTAATTTTAGGTAATAATAATCCGTATATCCATATCCAATCCTAAGAGAACCACGAGACATGGAGTTGTCTCACATTTCCTTCGTTTACATCCTCTTATGTACAAAGCTCACCTACTTTCTAGTATGACTTGTACAGATCATTACCTACAAGTTCTACATAATATGCATACTGATCTTACATAAAAGCATATGGACAACAAGAATTAACTACACTATTGTCCACATATAGGAATTAACCAACTGCCACATTATAAATGCCCCCACTATAACCCAAGCAAAATTCATTCTATGGAATTCCAAAAGTTTAAGCTCTCAGTTGAATGCTTATCTAAAAAAGTACCAAGTTTGTAAACATCTAGGAGATTAACCATAACCTAACCAATTAATTATAGCTTGTATACATGCAATCCATGTATTGAGACAAAACACTTACTCAAGTTCTTGCCGAAGTGAGTCAAATAGCTCTCTTTTGGTCTGCTTCTCTGCCCCAGGAGTGTTAAGAACCTTACTCTGCTCCACCATCTTTATGGTGGTACTCTTCAAATCTTCCTATAACAAAGAAATCAACATATTAGCACAATTCCCTTACGTAAAGTGCTATTCTGCACAGATCTCAACATAATACTGCTACAGGAAAATAAACCTATAGCATTTGTTTCTTTCCCTCCTTTCTCTGGCAATATTACTTGATAAGTTATTTTCTTTTTCTTTTATTTCTTTCTTTTTCTGCTTAATTTTTTTTATTTTTTATTTTTTAACTAGAGGGGGTATTAATGAGAATCCAAGCAAGCACATCATCTCTTCCATCATTAAATAAAAGATTAGCAGCAGCTTCCTTCTGTGTTAAGTAGAAAATTAGCAGTTCAGATTTCTGAAGAGAAATTATCTCCATTAGTTTCCTTTGACGGTGGGTTTCTATTTACTCTATTTTTTTCCCTTGGCGTTGGTGATGGATTCATAAAGCCACTTTCAACCATGAAATTCATATATGTGTCCCTGGATGGCTGGATGTGTTCCAACGTTTTATATAAGTAGTAACTCATTCAATTGATGCTAGCCAGTCACAATAGACTTGGCAACAAGGCAGCAAAACAAATTCAGGAGAAAATAGTCGGTCAAATGGTGATACACATGATATCACCTTCCAATTAAAAGATGACAGCTGTATCAGTAACCACATCAATCGTCATTTTAACATTTACGCTCACCGGAAACTATTGATTTAACTCCTTGCAGGATTTTTTACCCATTTCAAGTCCACCGCCAACACTTTCTCTCTCTACCAGATATGTCAGATCTCTGTCTGCTGTTAGTGAAACACCAGATCAACAATTTCAAGCTGCCAGAATGACCAGACTGAGTGATTACATTTGGGAATAACATACTCTCATCTATATCATTGTTTTTAATAAAAAGAATTTCAAATCTTTCTGTGTATGTACCTATGTATATATACATATATAAATATATATTGATCTTATTTGCAAATAAACTGTAAAGAAAAGATTTGAAAAGCCAAAACATCAAGAAACCTAAATTATACCGTATTATGTGATTGTATTAACTAGTAAAGAGAAACCCAATTAAAACCCATAAACATTTGAGCAACAAAGTCAATTGAATATATATATATATATATATATGTATCAGCTTATAAAATGACCACTTACTCGCCCTTCTAAGTGCGAACTATTTATTTACACGGTTTCTAGTCTACTACGCACTGAAAATAAAAAATGAAAAAGGATACCCCTCTGCTTAGTTTGGTCAATGGCACAATGACTTGAAAAATGATGTCTTGTAAGTGAATGAGAACCTCATTTTACCTTTCAGTGGTGATGTGATCTAGATCTAGTGTTTCTCCGGCAACACAAAGGGGGATCTCTGAATCTGGTAGAGAGAGAGTTTTGGTGGTGGACTTGAAGCGGGTAAAATTTCTTTCAGTAATGTTAAATCAATAATTACCAGCGAGAGTAAACATTAACATGAAGTGGCTATTGATCCAGCTGTCACCTTTTTGGAAGGTAATACCATGTGACTATAGTGACATGGTACCACGGCTTCATTGAATATTTTCTCTGAATCCAGACAAACAGCTCAGATTGGATGAAACAAGGTTTCATAAGAAAAACAAGTCCACTCATGATTGTGAATACTTGCTAATGTTTTAATTTATAGCAAAAAAGGAAACCATTAGAATTAGGTTTCCTAAAAACTTTTAATTCTATATTCAGCCATACTACTCAAAAGTTGGGCTGAAGAAGTCGAAAGTATGAAAACATACGCGGATGTTTAAAGGGACCATAAATACAACATCAAGATGAGAGCAGTGCCAAATGATGAAAAAGTTCCTTTGATCCATCGAATTTGAGATTCAACCGATCAAGGACTCTCTCCATTCAATTATGCATTGGCTGAGCATTCATCAAACACTTTAGAAATCAACTTTGTCACTTTTGACAATCAAGCATTTAATTGATTGAAGCTTATTCAATTCAGTCGATTTGAGCATGCTTGCAGCATTTCCCAACACTTGGAAAAGTTAACCACGTGTAAATGGTTCAACCTATCAAGTTAAGGAGTTTGGCTGTATGCTTCCTCTTAATGGGTGGTAAGCTCAAAATTAGGTCACACAAAATATGAATTTGAGGGTTCTCAATTCTCAAAGAAGGGTTAGGATGTGGACGAGCATTATAGATGGGCTTGAAAGAGTAGGTCTATCCGAGGACTTGGTTTTCTAGTAGAACGAAAGTAGACTCTTCTGACCTGGCCAATTTAATGACATAATTCAAGGTCGGATTGGCCATTGTACTGAGGGGTCAATTTCTTCTTTCAGTCCACCGAAAGAACTAAAAGAAATTATTTTTCATTTAACCCCTTTTCTTTACTAACAGCAAAGGTCTCCACTCTTCAAGGCTTACTTAATACTCTAATACATTATGGGTCTCCAGCAGATTATTAAAATCCTCAATTGACATTTTCAAAGATTCTTAGACAATGCGCGTCTCACAAATTCATGATTCTCAACAAACTCAATGAAATCAGGCTTGAAGTAGGGATGCAAAAGTATCCTTTTGTGCTTGGTATAGAGTTTTAAAAAAATCGCATTTCTTCTCCCAATTGTAAAAGTCAAAAGATAAAAATAATATAAGCGCGATTAAACAACTAATTCGTGGAGTCTTTGGAAGACTTAAACGAGAAATTTCGAATGTTAGAATAGAAACATAGGCAATTTTAAGTTTTGCTTGAAATGAGTTACGGGACAACCAAATAAGCCCTCAAGTGGATTCCTCAACATACCTTAACTAACACTGCTTTGTTTTGCTTTGTTTTTGTTATTTTTATTACCATGTAGCCAACATTTGTGTACTTACTGATATACTTGCAACCCATGCATTTGAAATCCAAAATACAACAGAGTGAGTCTCGATACAGTTGAAATCCGTCTTTGCATTATATAATAGTAATAGTATTGATAGGGCCGCTGCTAAATAGACACAACTCTTCACTTAATTTTACCTCCTCGGTTCATATTGTATAGACGCATACTAGCTACATATGCGCCAAGCCAGTATATTCGTGTTGCTACCCAACAAATGCCTCAGTTGCCCAACAATGTCTCGGCGCATATGCAGCGAATGAATAGGTAAAACCAAGTAAAGAATTGTGTATTCAGCGTCGCCCATTGATAGTGAGAGGGAAAGAATAAGGGACTTACATTGGCTTTGAGCTGATTAATGAGTTTCAACCTAATGGAATCAATTGTTCCATCGTTCATCAAAGACTCCAATACATCTTCCGGTGTTATCACTGATGAAGAAGAAGATGATTCCATTCCCCCCAATAACAACAACTGATTGATTATTATTGATTCTTTCTCAGCTCAGCTCCTAAATCTATTTTCCGTATTTCCGATCACCCTAACATACAGGTTGAATTACATACATTAATTTTAATAAATTTAAATGAAGAAAAAAGGGTTTTGATACAAGAAGAACAACTACATAAAATCAAAGATAATATAACCTAAAGCACAGGTCGAGTGAGAGAAATTGAAATTTTGGAAGTTGTTTATGTTTACCGCTATGCCCCGGGCGAGAGATTCGTCCCGGTGGAATGCTAAACCGGGCGGAGGAAAAATTCTAATTCGGAATTCTGGTCCCGGTGAAAATCTGATTTGTAACGGGATAGTGGCAACCCTTGCACATTTAAGGGTGTTTTCGTCTTTTAATGCCCCAGTCATGGTATCCCGCTGGAGACGATTCTTCAATAGGAAGTCGTGGCCCTTCGCGCTCCGCTTATGTCCATCAGCACCTCTAAGGGTGTTTTTGTCTTTCTACAAATTTTCCTGCACATATTTCTAACTTCTATATACAGTAGACCACAGTGTCTACGCGCGATACATGGGTTAGTCGCATGTATATAATTTAAGGGAAAAAATGAGTACAGAGAGAAAATGTGTAGTGGATAGGAAAGAGTTCTTTTGTTAAAAGGCTTGTTGTTCATCCTTATTATTATCGGACCATCTCCATTGGTATGGATATGGTACAAAAATTTTCATATTATTCTCGCAGCAGTGGATCTAAAATGAGAAATGGAATGGTAAAAGAATGGCAAAGGTAGCATACGACAAACATTTATTATAGCCAATGCGTGTAAATCGACTGACCATGGCCGATGTTCTCAAGATTGGCTCAACTTTTTCTTTTTTTTTCTAAAATATGTCCATAGCTGATATTCATTACAACTGCTATGAAATTAAGCAGAAGAAGGTGTAAAAGTGTTTTGAGGAAGGTGTAAAATAGACCTCACAGCCGATGCACTGTGTCAGTTGTAGGATTTGTGGAGATAAAATCTATGGCCGATGTTCAAAAAATCGGCTATAGTATTTCCCCCTTTCTCCTCTCCTTTTCCGGTGCAATCTTTGACAAAGCATAACATTTCCCACTTCAAATGGAGATGGTCTCATAATTTTTATGATAAAATAAGAATTACAAAAGTCTAACACAACAACTTTAAGGGGTTGAATTTTGGCTTTTTACGATATAAAATAGATATATACATCATAGTAAAAGGACTATGTTGTTTCATTTTTCGGCTTAAATAAATATTAGCTTCCTTTTATGTAAAACTAAAAAAGTTACTTAATATATATTAGTCTCATAGCACACTTCGTAAAATATGATAATTAATCATTTTTTAAAGTATCTCTAATACAAAATATATTGAATTCTCTCAAATTGTGGACATGTAATCTTGCTCATAAAAAAAATATGGACATATAATCATGTATTTGCTGCTTGATAGAAAATTATCTTTTAATGTAAAGAGCAAGTTAAGAAAAAGAAAAAAAAAATTCTTCAATAAGGTTGTTGGTGCTAAAAATTGGAAGGGTATTTTAGACTACACAGTCAAATGAGTAGATAAAATGATTAACACAATAAATGCAATAGACCCGATATAGTCGTACAGAGGATGTTGGCTTCGTATGAAGATACAGGTTAGTCATCCTCTATGAAATAGAGCTGAGTGTTCGGTTTGCTTTATATTGATGGTGAACAAATAGTTATTACAAACTCACAAAAGCCTCTCCAGCTATTCTATCCTCACAATGTTACAATAAGGGTGTGCTCTACACGAGTTATGACTTCTTTATTCTAGGAGCTCTACTGAATATTTTGAGCTTTTATTTCTCTCTTATCTTTTTGCTATTGAATGTTAGATTCTCCTTATTCTTAAACTTATCTGATTGTTGCTAGGTTGGTTGAACTTAGTTATTTCTCCATAAATGTTGGGTTTCTCCTCTATATATATGAGATATATGAAGTGTGCAGACGAGCTATGCCTGCATGCTGGAGGCTATGCTTTGACCATCCCCCCTCACCTTGCTTCTTCATGAATTTCAGTGCATTAAATGTGATCATAGTGCGTTTAATGAATGTGAGAGAAGTTCTGTGGCTTCTGTAGAATAGATGGCAATTGCCCACTCCGTCTATCAGCCACTCCGTCAAAGTGGTTAGGTGAGAGCCTCAGAGCTCGTTGAGAGAGCTCTATCACTCGAGCTTCGTGACTTATTGTGCGGAATGAATTCTTAAGCCGGTATCCCCCTGGTGGGGGGCTTCATTTTTCCTGTGGTGCTTGAACAGAGCTCGTTGGAGTTCATCTAGCTATGGCATAAAAGGTTGTTGATGTGGGTGGCCACGTGTCCTCTCGCAGTTGGTTGGATAAATTAAATCATTAATTTACATCATCAAAGGTTATTTAAAGGATTGTCTATAAAAATATATGCGTATGTAAAGTAGTGTAACATTCATTTGTTTACAAAGTATTATAATACTCTAAAATTATTTTTAGTGATTAAAAAGTATCTTAAAAGATTTATAAAAAATGTCACTAAAAAAGATTTAATAAAAAAATTTATCTGTTTAACTTTCAAAATGAGAACCCGCATCTTTAGATCAGGCAAATATATTTATATTGGTGGATCATATTTCAATTATTTATTGAATGATAAATCACTACAAACAACGGAGATATATTTAATATATTTAAAATAGTAAATGCTCCACTAAATTTCCATGGGAAAAAAACAATACGCAAACATGATGGGTTTGGTAATTTTCACGTAATAAATCAGAAGATGGATCTAGGGATGGAAAACGATTTTTGTCATTAATTTTGTGCATGTAAAATTTATTTTACCTTTTATTTAAGGTAATGATATATATTATCATTCTAAGAATGTATTATAACACTCTAAAATTATCATGAACACTTTTTATGGTTTTTGGAGTATTAATTATAGTACATTTTTAAAGTGCTAATTTCGATACTCTTTGTTTAACATGTGCTACCATATGCAACATTAATGTATAAGCTATTATCTGTTGAAAAGCACGATATACATTATTGACCCACTATTTAACTGTTTAAACCTTTGGGACAAATGGTTTCTAACTTGATATCAGAATTCAGGTTACACAAGGGCTCAAATTTAAATCATATCGCTTGCATTTATTTCCACCATTTATATTTGTCCACAAAGTACACCTCGAATTGTTTGTCCACAAAGTGCACTCTAACTCCATAAAAATAAAGTCAAATATAGTGATGTGATTTATGAAATGGTAGTTTAATATATTTAAACTCTCAGAACATCTTCAAGAGGTTCTCTAAATGACTAATGAGCAAATTTCTTGTATAGCCACATCACTATTTTTTTTTTGCTCCAAGAAACTTTTCAAAATTACTTTACACATTGAAGAGCAACTTTTGACTCTTCAAATATGAAGAGTGGAGTTGACTCTTCGACTTATTGGGAAATGTGAACAAAAATATGCATGGAATATTCAATTGCCTAAAAAAAAATTCTCTACCAACTTTTCAAATTAAAATAATAAAATATATAAATTTGAAGGCTCTGTTTGTTAACAACAATGATAATGATAAAAAAAATTAACTAATTTGAGTGAAAAGATGAAAAATAAGTTAAGGGATGGTAGTGAGATGTTATCCATCTTATTTTCATTTTTATGAGTATATGTCATACATCATCCTTTATGTTTTATAGAAAAAAAAATCTTTACTACTATAGGTGGTGCAAAATTTAGGCCCAACCCATAGAAACAATTTATAAAAGAAGTTTGGTCGTGATAGAGAAAACATGAGTGAAGACAAGGGATTTTCTTTGATATAGTAGGTTCCTCCAATAGCGCTTATACTATTCTGATAGTTTGTCCTTCGCTTGCATGTGTGTGTGTGTTTGTATTGAGTTCTTAAGGCTATTGATCAATTGTATCAATTACAAGCTTTCTCTCTCTAAACAGAAGTATAAGCTAATAATCAACTAACCGCCAATCGACCAACCCACCAGCAACTCTCCATCCTCTTCCTAAGCTATCCCTTTTCTATTTATACACATAGGATTAGGGTTACATTTGTGTAACGACACCAATCTAAAAGTAATGTTTTTTATGCAATATGGATAAAAGGTACATCTGGTAATATTCTAAAAATGAAATTACAAGATATTTATTACATTAGCAAACTTAGTACATAATTTTTCTACTACATATTTATGGAAAACTCATAATCTTCAAATATAATACTACTTTGTTTCTTATTTATTATTATTCACTCTATAACTTAATTTATACATCATCTTATGGGTTTACTGAAAAATAATTATGATAAGGGTAAGCTTCACAAATCCCGTGAGAAATACTCATTTTCTATTCCAAGGGTTAGTAAAATAACATTAGATCATAAAACATAAATTTAAAAGGCATTTCAAAATAATTTATCACATAATCATAAATATTGAAACTATTTCTTATATGTTGCTCCACTTCTAAATTAAGTCAACAAATAACCCCCATTGACCGGGGTCAAATATTCCACTTTTTAATCAAATAATTGGCCAATAATGAACTAGTTCAAAACAATGCCAGTATTCGACACGCCACCCAATTATCCTAAGGTGGTACAAACAAATCATAGAAGTAATTTTTCAATATATTATCTTTAAAGATAACATTGCAGACAATAATTAGCAGCTGAATTATAAATGCATACAATAATATTTTATCTAAAGCCTTAAAATAAAGAATATGTATTACTCACCTCTCTGCACTTAAATTTTTTTCCTAATACATAATTCTTGATCCTAAAAATTAATATTGACTTATAAATTAAAAGCTTAATGAAATTCTAAATTATTATTACTTATTTTATAATTAAACCATTAAAATACCTTAAAATGAATTAAGTAACCATGATAGTTATTTATTATTATATACATATGCAAAGATGTGGTATGTACTTTTGTCTTAAAAGTACACTTAATTATATACATATATAATTGCAACAGTCGTATGTAGTTATATATGTATGCTATGTACTTTCATTATTATTATTATTATTATTATTATTATTATATTCATACACACACACATATATATAAGACAAAACAAAAGACATCCTTACCTCTTTCTTTGTACGTAATCCCACGAAAGCAATTCTCTCTCTTTTTCTAATGTGTCATTAGTGGTCTCAAAATTGTCTCTTATATAGTATTAATTTGGGCCTTAGGATATATGTTGGCCAAAAAAATGACAGCATTCATATGCACTTGACACCTGTCTCCTTTATGTTTTTATTTGTTAACACGTATGATTCTTTCATCTTTTTTCATTTATCTTTTTGTATACCCACTATTTACCCAATGTCTACAAACGAATGCACTAAATTTTAAGTGATTAATCATATAAATTGTGCTTTTAGTAGAATATACATTATTTTAGTGCAACCAAATTTCATAGTATAAGTTTTTAAATTTTTCATCTACTACTAATTTTGTGTACCCAAATTTACTCCTTTTTTTATTGGGTATTACAATTTGCTTATTATGGTTAACAATAAAATGACTAAAGATTTATCCCTTATCTACAACTAACGAATTATGCAATAGTACGATAATAGTGGTGTAGTGGATGCCAATACAATTTTGTACAGGTCCATGTAATTTGGTGTGATTCTCTTCACGTACTCTTCACACACTTTCCACAAGTCGAGTTACGTGTGCTATCCCATGTTGAACTCGGCCTCGGCTTGGCCATCTTAGCATACTTGGGTATCGGCAGCTCGGCACTCCCCTGGCTCATTTCCTTCCTTCACACCAGGCCTACGCGCGGGCCTAGTTCGTCATCTAGGCTCCTGAACAAATTGGGCCGACCCAGCTTGCTTTAACCAAATTTTATGCTCCCTCAACTACCACTCAAAGAATTTTTTTTTCATAAAAGATTGAAACCAAAAAGCTCTCACTACATCCCTCAATTTATTTTTCCTATCATCACCTAATTTATTTATTTTTTCATCATTTTTTATGTTATTATTAAACGGAGTCAAAGAGTCTTCGAATTCGAATCTATCCATAGCAAGAATTACTACTCAAATTGCCACTAAGTCCACATACCATAATTTTGATTAAAAAAAAAAAGAAAATGATCACTTCTCTTAGTGATACTCTTAACAACATTCTTAGCATAACACTAAGGTGCAACTCGTTCCAAAACTTTCTAGACATCAGATAAAATAATACGCGTCTCTTGAAAAATTTACTGGATGGGGACATAGTACACAGATCGATTAGCAGCCAACGTTAGACGTTAATCTGAAGAACATCCCACTTAATTTGCAGTGACATTCATTTGTTGTACCTTATATTATTGGAATATTCGTTGTGTTTGTGTTGTGTTAGTTATGAGATAATACATCTGCTCTTCATTTCGTAGGTAATATATATAACCTACATCTCTCACATTCATAACTTTTTTAATTATTTTAATTTCCTCTTAAAACATATTTAAGAAACTATTATAAAAAACAAGTCATCATGGTCGGTCTGAGGGTATGTTGGAGAACGCGGTCGCCTTGAACTCCCAGATTTTTGAGCTTTTAGGGTTCTCCAATTTTTATTTTTATTTTGTCCATACGTATATATGTTGTGTTACGCAAAAGTATAAAAGAAAACTTATATATACTAAAAGCCACATATCTACAGACATGCATACACAAACAAGAAAAGGCCAACTTATGTAACAAAAATCTACCCATATTAACCCTTAACACTTGAAATTACAAATTATTCAAATTTATTTTACATATTTAGTTAAGAAAAATTAAAATTTCACACTTACAATATTAATGGAGGCAATTTCTAGAGTTTTGCCTTGGGTCCCTGAAACTTTCGGACCACCCTGCAAATCGTAAAATAAAACATAACCATAGAGTAAATTAATCTACGATGAAAATCAAGAAACCAATTATAGTAATTTTCATATATAGAAAGGGATGTAGCTCAGTTAATAGAGTTATAGCTTAGCATGTGAGAGATATGGGTTCGATACCTCAGATAGTAGAGCCTTAAATTAAAATGCAGGAAAATATGTGTATGAATGCCGATTATCTATACTAAAAGCATTTAATTAGAAGTGTGATCATAGTGCAATTGAGAGCGTCTTATCACTTGAGATTATCAAATATATATATATTTTTTGTAAATCCACTCCTCCCCCAATCTACTTACCGCTTGTATTAATATATATATATATATATATATATGTATATATACTTACTGTGTTTTCGTAAATGTAATTTCTAGTAACTTATGTCGAAAAACAAATATACTTGAAGATATTCTAAGTTAGAATATCATATTTTTTGGTTAGGACATAGCACTTATTCTAAGTTAAGAGTAGATATTCTAAGTTAGAATAGCTTCAATGTACTCTCCAAACTACTTATACTACGTGCCTAATTTTGTTTAGGAACATAGCACTTTATTGAAGATATTCTAAGTTAAGAGTTCCGGACGTTACTCATAACACAAATGAGAATGCTTCAGCACAAGTGCAATTAAATCACCTTGTCCAGAATGATTAGGGAAGTAATCTCAAAAAAACCTCCAAAATTAAATCCTAAAACATAAAAATTCTAAAATAAAAGTATAAATATTTAGAGGGTAAATTGTTGCGACTTGACATAAGACAAGAAATCAATCATTAAAGGAGGGGATGTAGCTCAGATGGTAGAGCGCTCGCTTAGCATGCGAGAGGTACGGGGATCGATACCCCGCATCTCCATTTTTTTCTCTCATGCTCTCTATTTTTCATTTAAATCGACAAATGCAGTGTGTCACCCTCATGCTTTCTATTTTTTGTATTTAAGGGCTACTTAGATGGTAAAACTTTGTTTTTCTATGAGGACTAGTTAAGTATCTCAAGTTTGAACTTTGGCATTCCTATTTCTTCCCTTTTTCTACGAACCCCAAATGTCAAAAATTGCAGTGTGTCACCCTCATGCTCTCTATTTTTTTGTTATTAAGGGCTAGTTAGGTGGTAAAACTTTGCTTTTATAAGGGCCACTTAAGTGTCTCAAGTTCAAATCACGGCATTCCTATTTCTCTCCTTTTTCTACGAGCCCCAAATGTCAAATATATAGATGCTAATATGTCACTCTTTAAATATAAAATCCAAAAAATGTCAAATATATAGATGCTGACACGTCACTCTTTAAATATAAAATCCAAAAAAATACTAAAAAAAGGGTATTTTATCCTCTCACTCCCACAGGCCACAACATAGACAAAATATGTCTAGCCCCACAAATTTATTTGATTGGTGTTATATCAATGTACATAAAATTTTCTTTAAAAAAATGAATTAAAATAGCATAATATGCACTTCCATGAAATTTTATTAAGAAATTAAATTTGAACTACACAACGGGAGGTAACTCTCCCCTAGCAACTGCATTAAAAGGATATTTTTAAATTGTTCTTGTCGGGGTTCAAACCTTACCGACTCTTGTGAAAGGTAGGCATTGATACCATGTGAGCTAGAGTTCATTAGTGCACACTTCCATAACTTTCTTTGAAATGGAATTGACAAAGTAGAAAATTACATATCACAAAAATTGAATTGTATCTTAGAAACTTATTTCATGAAAAATTATGCATTTTTTTTTAAATTAAAGAGGAGGGCAAAAGCCTACTCCATATTATATTAGAGATCACTTGTCACAGTTAGATCCGGACTCTAGACCAAGTTATAAAAATGTGGCAATTCACATGCCTCAACACCTCAAACTTTATTAAACAGTTAAATGTTGTTACCCAGCACTTCCAACAAGTAAGGCCATCAGCTTGTTGCTCTCTCCCTCCCGTATACTTATATATATACTATATTATAAAATTAAGATGAATTTCAACCGCCAATAAAACTGTATTAAATTTTTGAAATGCCTATTTTATCCATGAAATTTTATTTTTTTTCCATAAAAAAGCTTACTACCAATGAGAATCAAACCCTCACCCTTAAGCAGTCTAACTCAAAAGATGCAATTTGATCAACTTACAATTTTATTAAAATTTTCTCATGAAATTTTAAACATACGTATACCACAAGTATCGTGTGTGCAAGTAATCTAATATAATATAAAAGGTAATTCGACAATTCAACCGTTTATAAAATTGTCATGTTTTTGTTTTTCCAATTTTACTACTGCGCATTCATTTCAAAATAATAATAATAATAATTGCATTATAACATAAGTAACAGTATTCAAACTCTAGCTAACAATACAACTCAACTATTGTACTACTTTATCATTTTTTTTTCAACTTTTTTTCATTAAATATTTATATGCACATGCACAAAAATCTAGTGCATCTATATTATAAAACAAGAATTTTTTGCAATAAAATAATAAATCAATCCAACGTCTCATATTAATTTGTAATGGTGTTAACACTTTTAGACCATTGGATCATTTTTATACCTCACAACAAGATGTCAAATCAACTTAACATTTACTCACACACTAAACATATACACAAATATAAGAGGTAATTGGGCACAAGGGCTCATTCTAATAATAATAAAATTATATAGGACACTTACAAATTAGTTATGTAAATTAAGGACATTGTACAAAAAAGACACTAATACCCTTTTTTTTTATAACTTCTCTTCTTCTTTGTATCATAATGATGTAATGTTAAGGAAGACTTTTGTTTTGAAGGAAAAGAGTAGTAGTGTTCATATTGGAAGCAGCACCGCTGTTAACCGCCAGAGGAAAATTAAGAGAGAGAGAGAGAGAGAAGAGGGTTTATTCAAGCTTGCATAGCTTAATTAATTAGGCTGATATAAAGAAGATCGAGAAGTTTAATATAGATAGATAGATAGATAGATAGATAGATAGATAGATAGATAGATAGATAGATAAAATTCATGGTGCTAAATTATTTTAGCACCCCATTCAATTATACATATCATGGTGCTAAATGCATCTAGCAACTAGAAGGTGCTAAATGCATTTAGCACCCACAACCAGAAGGTGCTAAATGCATTTAGCACCCACAACCAGAAGGTGCTAAATGCATTTAGCACCCCCTGGAAAGAAGGTGCTAAATGCATTTAGCACCTCCTGGACAGCCACCAGAAGGTGCTAAATGTATTTAGTACCACAACTAGAAGGTGCTAAATGCATTTAGCACCCCCTGGACAGCCACCAGAAGGTGCTAAATGCATTTAGCACCACAACCAGAAAGTGCTAAATGCATTTAGCACCACAACCAGAAGGTGCTAAATGCATTTAGCACCTCCTGGACAGCCACCAGAAGGTGCTAAATGTATTTAGTACCACAACCAGAAGGTGCTAAATGCATTTAGCACCCCCTGGACAGCCACCAGAAGGTGCTAAATGCATTTAGCACCCCCTGAACAACAACCAGAATATAGCACCACTTGGACAACAAACTAGAAGGTGCTAAAATGATTTTAGCACCATTACAAAACAGAGAACAACAAAATTGATGAGATCAACATCTACTTAATTTATTTAGGTATATATATAGGGATCGACGTAGAGTTTGTAAAAAAAAAATAAGAGCTACGATCATATTTTTTTTCAAATCCCGTTGGGCTGTCGAAATTGGTTGATTTTGATAGCAAAACGACCTCTGATCGTCTTAATTTTTCGCGCAATTATAGTAACTTTGTCTTCCGAACAACATATCTAAAAATTAGCCAAATCCAACGGTTCGATCAAAAGTTATATATGTTTTACGATTGCATTTGCGGAAGAAACAAAAAACAGAGAGATGAGAACGGTGCTCCAGGGAAAACCAAAAAGATTAAATCAACCACTGGTATAATGATGAAAAATTGGGAAATAGAGAGAAAAAGAGAAAAGAAATGAGAAAGAAGTATATTTTCTTTAATGTAGATATGAAAGAAGGGTTCTTCCTTCAGTCAAGACTCAAATTATTTTCTTTCTTTCTTGTTCACTGTGTGTGTTGTTATCTCCACACTCAAAACGAGAATACTATTCATGGAAAGGGTTATAAGATGATTATTTTAGGGGTATGTTTGTCCATTAACACTTATCATTTTCCTTAAAATGAATTAATATTATGAAAAGTGTCCTTATTGTAAAACCAAATTATGAAATTGGTACTACATCCCTTTGTTAAATATGAGTTCGTCCTTGGAGTTATAAAACATTACGAAGCGAGGTCCTATAACCCATTATCTCCAAATATAACTCTTACATCTCTCTACTTTTCTACAACATTTCTCTCTCATCAAATTTTTAAAAAACTTTTAAATGCCATAACTTTAAATTTACAAATTCAACTTTAATAAAATTTATATATTTGAAATATGTTCATCAACACCTACAAAACAAGATCCATTGTGATAATTAAATTATGTATAAAAAAATTCAAGAAAAAGTTATTGAACTATTTCTAACTCATTAGTTATTGAAAACAAAATTATGCATATAAAACTTATAAAACATTTCTAACTCATTAGTTATTGAAAATATATATTTTCTCTCATCAAATTTTAAATTATTTTCAAATGCTATAACTTTAAAATAAGTGTCCAACCTACCTCGAATATGGGGTGAAATTTTTTTATATTAGTGTCCAACTTACTTCAAATATAATATTTTTTCTTTTAAATATACTAATAATACCATTACAATATAAAAGGATCAAAGCAATTTTAGGGCGATAATTTTTTATATTACAATTCGATCTGCCTCAAATATAATATTTTTTTCTCTTTTAAATACACTAATAACATCATTACATTATAAAACGGTCGATGCGATTTCAGGTCTAATTGGACAAGTAAAACACATCTCGAGTGAGGATGGATATGTTTCGTTTTTGTGATACCTTAATTATCTGTTTTCATTCCTAAGTAATATACAATCATACACATCTTCGATCCTCACATTTTTCACGTAATTATGTTTTATATAATTATTATTTTTTATTCTTTTTATCGTGCCAGACGGCACGGGTATACCCTAGTATATATATATATATATATTGCCTAATCCAGCAAGAGGATCTAAGCCTTAGCCAAATCAATTTTCAAAACCACATTTGCATCAACTGTTTCTAAGATCACCAGTTCTATTCCCTGGCTTTTTAATAGCCAAACTTCAATTCAACTTCATTTTCCACCTCAACTTCAGTCCTGAAAAACTAGATGATAATCTCAAAATACTACTAAGGGTGAGTACTGAATAGCCCATGACTTTCCCAATATTTCAAGAATTCACTAATTTCACAGAAGTATAAACTTATTTCAATCCCCAGGACAAATCAAAGTGAACTCCTAAAAAATATTGATTAAAATTATGTACACCTACCACACACACTCACACACACATATATAGCATATCCTTTCTATCAGCTCAAATAACAGTTGACTCCAACATCGCAAGATCAATTACGACTTCACTCCTCTCTTTCTTCAACTTTTGATAATAATTTATTACTATCGAAAGAAAAGAATCTGGCCACAAATGCAATCTGTTTGCCAAAAATCAACCAAGCCTGCTATCTACTAAGAAGATAAATTACACAAAAACGAACGTGGCCAACATTGCGCGTGTTCCCCATCTTGTTTTAATGAATATACACGACACAGAGAGAGTAAGAAAACTGTAGGAACGACTAATTTCATCCTATTTATGGCTATAAAAGAAAAATAATAAGCCTACATTTTGGATCAGTAAATCTGAATTTTTCGTTTAAACCTGAACGGCTTATCTTCAAATGAATAGTATTTGCCTCTGGCAATGACTCATTTAGACATAAACTGCCATGGCCCAGCTTTCTTCAACTCTCTTCTAGAGTGACGTACCACATTATACGCTGAAAAGCGAATACTTATCTCTCTTCTTTTCATCAAGATCGCGAGAAACCCATGTAGACAAATTAATTATCAGTGTATCTAATTTCCTCGAGGAAAAGATAGAGGTATTTGCAAAAATTTGAACTCAGTTTACGCATCGTCTTCATCTTTATCTAACGAAGCAGACAAAAAGCTAAAGATGAAGCCATCGAGATCACCTTCGAGGACAGAATCGGGGTCTGAAACCTCGTAGTTAGTACGAAGATCCTTCACCATACGGTAGGGCTGGAAATAGAAAGAGCGTAAAGTAGTAATTAACACAGCTGATAGTACACAATATCACAATATTGAACAACAAAATGTAATATTATACTTCTTCTATCTAAAATTGGTAGCCTCAATTTCCTTTTGGGGGTGTCTCAAACTGATAGCTCCAATGCCCTTTTTGAGACATAATTAGAGTACCCAACTTCACAATAGAAGATAAGTTGCATCCCGACCATCGATTTTGTTGAAATTCATTTCCTTAAAGTACCAGAGTCAATGTAAGACTATCAATTTGAGACGGAGAGAGTAATTTGAATATATCGATATAATCCCCCCATCTCAAATTCAGAGTCCAATTTGACTACTACACTTTCAAAGACCATTAAGAGTCCATTTGATAACATGGAAAATGATAACAAAATCAATTAAGATTTGTGAGGAGTTGGAAAATAAGTTAAGGCATGTGGTGAGATGTCTTCATACTATTTGCATTTTTCCATGGAAAAAAATTTCTTTGGGAGTTGATGAGGAAAAAATTTGCATAGAAAATAATGAAGGACGGAGGACATCTACTCATAAAAATCAATATGAGGGGGGCATCTCATCATTATTTTCCATATTCTCACACAAATCAAGTGTTTTTCTTATTATTTTCATCATTACCAAATCAGGAATAAAACATACTTCCTCTGTCCAAAATAAAAAGTCCAATTTTCATTTTGGAAGAAAATCAATGCACCAAATGTCTCGATACTAAACAAGTTTTGATCTCGACAACCATCAATTCAGTTGAAATTAATGTATTCGTAAAAAAAGTTTGGAAGTCAAACTAAACTACTCCCTCCGTCCCAATTTAATTGTCCACTATTCCATTTATAGATGTCCCAAAATAGTTGTCCACTTTCCACATTTAGCATGTCATTAATTATAACAATATTTTTATTTCCAATATTACCCTTAAAGCTACCCACACTTTTTTTATTTTGGGTCCCGCCACCTTTTTTATGAGAAGAAAAGTAAAGGACATTTTTGGAAATAAGTATTCTCTTAGAGTAATCATTATGTCTCCTTAATTTTTAGTTTTTCAAAGTGTGACAATTAAATTGGGACGGAGGGAGTATTAATTTAGGACAGAGAGAGTATTTGCTACTACAAGATCCTGTCTCAAAATGGAAATGGGACTTAATTTGAGAATTCCCAAAAGTAAAGTGATACTCTTAATTTGAGACGGTGGGAGTACTACCGAATTATATATTTCACCCTAAAATGTGAGAGTCCAGCTTCCCTTCTCGTGATGTCCCAAACGGAGAATTTACTTTGTAAAATCAATGTACCAAAATCTTCGGATGAATAATTAAGTTTCAGCTTTTAACATTGTTTTACACTGAAACTAGTCTAACCTTGGATCTGGCTCCTCTGGAGTGATTTCAATCACTCTATAGTCAAGTACTAAATCTGGACCGTTCGTTTAAAATTTGACAGCTTAGATTTTGACATATAGTGTTTGCCTCTGGCGAGGACTCGTTTAGATAGAAACTACTTGTCAAAATCTGAACCATCTAATTTCAAGATAACAGTCCAGATTTCTTCCATCGCTCAAGATGAGCCCAATACATGAGAATAGAAGGTTTAGAAGTACATACATGGAGTACGTAAGTGCGTATTTGGTTGCCCCAGCTAATGTCGGTGAGAGACTGGGTGTGTTGCGCGTTCATCTGAGCCTGACGAGCCATCTCCAGCTGGTCTAACCGAGATTGAAGCACTGCCATGGCTGATGCCTTGTTTTGATGTTGTGATCTATTATTGTTACACCAAATCCCACAAGTCTCAGGCCCCATTTGAAAGCAAGGAAAAGCAAAAAGAAACCAAAGGAAAGCTAAATTTGCAGCACTCTTTATGAGTTTGGCTTGGCTTGGCTTGGCTTGGCAGGAAACTTTTCCTCCAAAACGCATTTCATAATAAAAACAAAGGATTTCGAGGGGATGTCAGAAATTTTTAACAATTACATTTACAAAAAAGTGATACATTACTTTAAAAAAGATTAGTTAAAAGATGGATCAATAAGAGGAGCAAAAGTATATTATTAACTTATCTAATTTTTCCTAAAAAATATAGGTAAAATATTTCTAAAATTAAAGTGGCCAAATCCCAACTTTTGCTCAGAGGTGGCTCCACCACTGTCTACAAAACTCCCATGTACAACCACCTAAACCACAACCAGTTCAGAATGCAGCTTGTGCACCACATGTGCATTCAGTGGTGTGAGGGGGATTTTCATTGTAAATTTGTAATTAAAGGGAGAGACTTAGACCTCCCTTTTTTAAAGGAAAAAAAAATGAGCATGGGTTGGTTTGTACAATAATCCCATGTACAACCACCAAATGCACCGATCTGCATTGGGTGGTTGTACAATACCTTGATGTACAACCAAAAAATTCACAAGTGCGTGCAGCTTGTGCACCACACTTGCATTGGGCAGCTGTACAAGAACAACACCCCAAGGCACTTGTGGCGCATAATGCAGTACCTGCACAAAAGAACGAGAAAATTGAGGGTGGTACCTTTCATTTTGACATGAGGCAGAGATGCCTGTTGGAATATGAGTTATCCTCACAGCACTTTCAGTCGTGTTAACACTCTGGCCGCCGGCTCCCCCTGATCGCATACGCTCTATCTTCAAATCAGATTCATTGATGTGAAAACGGGTAGATCCATCACCAAGTATTGGAATAACTGCAACAGCGGCAAATGAAGTGTGGCGGCGCTTCCCACTATCAAATGGCGAGATGCGTACTAACCGGTGCACTCCTACTTCGGCTTTGGCATATCCAAATGCATATTCACCATCAACTTTGATTGTTGCTCTCTATATCATCGAATTTCATAATATGAAATTATATTAATAATTGTTGGTATAATTGTGTGATTACAAACACTCCCAAAGTGGTATGGATAATACAAAATAACCCCTAAGGTGACAATATAATAAAGGAAAGAAACGAAACGAAAATAAATAAGGAATGACTCAATTAATAAAAATCTCTTATCTATGGTATGTTTCAACCAATGACAATAAAAACAATACCATAACTAATAAAATCTTGATTTCGAACAATTTCCAACAGATACAATTGAACAAAAGATATCAGGGAACAAAAGGCTGTCTCCAAGAAAAGTAAGCAACCTTGTAGAACATTTGATTTCCTATCGTGCAATTACTATATTAGTGGATTCCTTTTAAAAAAAGAAGGGGGGAGGGGAAAGGGGAAGCAATAAAAATGGCAAAAGTGCCATCCCATGTGGTTGTTCTTTTGTGTAAATTTAGCTTGTAAAGTGGGTTTTACACATAATATACAACTTTTTTTCCCAAATACCATTAATTTACAACTTTGCATAATGCAATGTTTTAAAAACCACTAGGCAGATGTCAAAAGTCAGGCGGTAGGACAGGGCCTAGCACATAGCGCAGCTAGGGCTAGGCCCCAATCATTTATTTGTTTATTTTTTAAAAATATAATAGTACAATTTTACTTCTAGTAAAAAGGACATTGGGAGTTCATCAATCGAAAATTCCTCATAATTCAAACATGAAAAATTAAATCAATTTTTTTTTAGGGTTTGAAAAAAAAAATCAAAATAAAAGGAGCGAGAAACTCAACCAATCCTGCCCATTTGCCGACCCACCGCTGAGGCGGGGAATTTTAGAACACTGGCTGAAAGCTGATATGGCTAGCATAGACAAAATGTTTCTAGCCCAAAAATTTATAACATTTAATTTGATTTTCATCATGGATCTTATTTGACGCATTATGAAAAATGGTCTACAAAATACTATCTTTATAGGGAAAAGAGGGGGAGGGGGGGTGTTTTGTATAGAATGAAATCACAATATTTTAAGTTCAGCAGCAGAGAGAAAGCTGACATGGCAATATAAAGTGGATGTACAATATTTAACTGATGGTTCAAAGCGATTTAATAGACTTCTAGAGACCAAAAGAATTATTAAAAAATCTATATACTAACAAAAATTAAGTTATACACTGTATGAAATGTGCTAACCTTGATTCCTGCAATTTCACCAGCCATTTCATCAACTACTGTAACTCCAAATCCACGGTGTTGGGCCCACATTTTATACATCTGCATAACCATTGCAGCCCAGTCCATGCTCTCAGTACCACCAGCGCCAGCTTGAACCTATATTTCATACGAAAAGATTAATTAGGAACAGATATTGATCCCCATATTGATATTAAATCATGATCTATGATGAACTTTGAATTGTTCTGTCTGAAATCTAAGGTGAGAAAGGATGAAAAGAGGAAGTTTCAATAACAGATGATATATACATATATATATATATATTGAGAGAGAGAGAGTATATTGATTTGCTTTCAATTGTTTCAGAATTTGGAAGAAAGTCGAAAGTTACTTCCTTCCATCCTTGTTTGCCAATTGAGGAGAATCAAAGAGAAAAGATGGTATTTGAAAAATCTATTTACACAATTTCATCCAAATCATATTTCTCTTCTATCCCTTTTCATTAAGAGCTTTGATTTCCAGAAAAGGAATTGGCATTTTAGATTCCAAGAAAACTCCTCTCTTGGCATTTAGATTCCTTGCCAATATTTGTGCCCCTGGAACCCTCCTTTTCTCATATTGACAATAACTTACTAAAATATTATTAAATATAAAAGAATTTGATTGGAATTAGTTACTGTTCTACTTCTACTATTGTTATAAAGAGGAGTAATTTTGTCAAAAACAAAAAATAGGAAAGGAATCCCGGGAATCCTCGTGGCTTTCCCTCCATTGAATATGAGAATAGATGTAGGGAATTTTCCTTTCCTAGGAATCTTGGATGACGGGAATTCAGGATTCCGGGAATGAACCAAGCAAAACCTAACTGGAACTTCCTCTCCAATTCTTTGTCCGTTCCTTATAAAGCTCCCAAACAAGAGAAATGATACAGTTTCTCTCCCTTTCAGTTATTTTCTCGCCATTTTTGAACTCAAAAAAGTAATGCAAACAACGGGATAATTACATGATCTCGTTACTAGAGATGCAAGATGATGAATATAGCTTATTCAAAGAAAAATTTATGCACTTAATAGGAAGTGAATTTTTTTTGGATAAAAGGTTGACCTACCTCTATGAAACAAGAGCAGGAATCTTGCTCGCCGCCTAACAAAGCTTCAAGCTCTTTCTCTTTTACACTTCTTCTCATTCTCTGTAAAGCTTTCAATGACTCCTGCAATTCAAATAATGCCCCAATCAGTTATATTGGATTCCTAATAAGAACGTCCTAAAAAGGAACAATAGACTCTTAATCGGTGATAGGGTTTTATTATTTATATTGAAAATTAAAGAGTTAATGTTAATTCCAATTTCCAAACGAATTAGAAATACGCTAGTGGATTAAATGGTTCACAAATAACTCATAATTTGACTCATTTCTATTTTTTAAAAGCTACAGTTCAATCTTCAAAACATGTCACAGCCTGTCGAAAATACACACGTTGCCACTGGCATTTGGTGCCCCTTTAAGTTACTGTATTATTCACTCTATTATGTATTGGTTCCCAGTGTAACTTTGTCTCTACGCATACAAGCAGACATCACATGAGGAGTATTAGAGCATTATATAGCTTATTGGGCCCACTACATAACCTTCGCTGCCTGTAGCTTCAAACTGTAGTTGATTGGTTGTAATGAAAATTGTCTACCAGGTGGTAACTACCGTCAATTTTTCTTATCTACATTTTAGATTTTTTCAGTAAATCAATCACATAAGTACTAGTTCATTTAGTTTGGGGGTGGGTGTGTGGGGGTTGAGTAGTAAAACCACCGACGTTTGCCTAACCCTTTCTATCTCATTTAATTACCCCCTTACGCCGAAGTTCTCAATCATGGAAGTTAGTTTCCTAGGCTCTTTACACCCCAAGTTTGGCAAGAAAGTCCGCCCCTGGATTATTATCTCCATACATATGAGAGAGTGAATACTCCATTTGAAGAAGCAAACCTCAGTCCTGTGAATCTCATCTCTAATAGCCCAAGGATGGCTAATGGACTTTTGTAGCACTTGAATAAGAATGAGGGAATCTGATTCACTATCAACCTGTAGAAAGACTTCAGCCTAGCATTTTGGAAGGCCTTGAAATAAGGCCTTAATTTCATTTTGAAGGCCACCCCATTGAAGTCGGCAATAGACCCTATCCGATCCCTGGTAAATGATCTTAAGAGATTACCACCATCACTCAGACCAGGATTCCCTTTAGAGCATCCGTCTGCATTCTCCCCCCACCCCCCACAAAAAAAACGGCATAAGAGCGGTATCTTGAATTCCTTAAGCCAAGTTTCATCTTGATCTTATCTCTTGTTTAGGAATGCAAGAAGTGGTTAGAAATGTAAAAGAAAAAGGTCACCTGGATTTTTAAAATGCACAGGTAAGTCCATCATAGAATTAATTTCTGAGTTTCAACGGGCATCACCATCTAACTTTAGTGCTCGTTTTGTTCGAATTTTGGTTCACTCCTAGAATCCCAAATTGGTAAATTCATACTAGGAGTCTCTTTTAATGCATGTCAAGAGGTTGAATCATAAGTTGATGATTCTAGGACTTTCCATGTGAAATTATGATTTTGGATTCCACGAACAAACAAAAACTCCAACCAAACGAGCACTTAGTGTTGTGAATTTTATGCTTTATAAATTCCGAGTTTTAACCCCACCCTCAACACCGGGAAAAAAAAATAGGCAAATGTTAATTAATGAACTTCAAAATATTAATAATAGTAAGTCCAACTTATTATGCATCTCCAAGTTTAAGACAATCACTCCTCATATAAGAATGAACTAATACTACTGAAATAGATGCCATATTGCCATGTTTCCATATTCCATTCCATGTATCATGATAAAGGAGAGTATCAAGTAGTCGAAAAACTAAAATTAAACTTTAAATTTGAATTTGAATTTCAAACAATATAACAAAATATCAGATTTCTACCATAATCGCACAAAAAAAAAAACATTTTTCCTCAAATAAATGAGAAATTGTTTGAGAAACTGCACAAGCTCAGAAAGAGGATATATGAAATATGTAAACGTGAAAGAGAATACATGCCTAAAGAAAGAAGAAATTGAGGGCCCACCGATTCCAGCTCTCTATCATTGTCTTCGCGAGCAAGCTTAATCATGTCAATATGATCAAGAAGTTCTTGTTCAAATGCCTTAACGTCCTTCATTTTGCCCAAGAGTGAACCATGCTCACGGCTTATCTTCCCTGCATGAACAGGATCATCCCATAGGTCTGGCCTATTCAGCTGTGCAGAGAGTATCTCCAACCTAACTTTCAATTTCTTCCACTATCACCAAGAAAAAGAAAAGTAAAAATGTTTAAAATCAAAATTGAATTGAAAAAACACTCATAAGAATCATATAACGCCACCTACAACCGTAAATTATCACGAAGTAGTGTTACATAAATGGAGAGAGGGACACACTTCAAATGGAACATATATATATATAAAACGTCAGGATGGATTACAACAGCTACTGAGGCATACTTTTGATTTCTAATTTTCCACCTGCAATCTACTTTTTCATAAAAAAAAATATGCTTTGAAAAGGATTGGAACCCTTGGGGCTCGTTTGGTTGGAGTTTTTGAGTTAAAATTTAAAATTTATTTTGAAGTTGAGTTTTTAAAAAAAAGGTTTTTAAATTCAATTTGTGTTTGGCACAAAAAAGTAAAAATCATGAAAGAAAGTAAAACTCATGAAAAAAACTCATAAAAATAGTCTAAATGTATAAAGACTCCAAAAGTTTTTTGTGTGCCATTCAAGAATCAAAGCGTCCACAAAGAATATTCAAGCGGCTTTCAAAGTGCCATCAAATGGCCTTATGTGATGTGTATTGTGCCGAAACTCAAGTTCATCCAATGCTACTCTAAGATCACAGGGAATTTTGCTGCTTATACTACCTATTGCAAGCCAAAAAAGGATATATTTGTCCTACTTACGCTACCTATACTTAAACCATTGTGAATGCTCTAAAAAGATTTTCATAATCTATACACAATTCAAAGCAAAATGCATATCGATAGACTGATATATATATATAAAACTAGAGATATATAAAATAACATGTGTGCCGGAGAGACACTTGTTCCGAATTAACTCAAAATCCCTTCAATTGAAACACATAAATCACAGTTCGGTTAGTTGTCTCAAACCAGAGAATCAGAATTATCAGTAAAGTAACACATAAATCCCTTCAAGTTTCTAGTCACATTTCAGGAATCAGACTATAAATTTTCTGCGACATGTAAAAATTAATCTTTTATTTCAACAACTAGCAATTATCCCAGAAAGAATGTAATGACTAAAGTTCATATATTATATCATCACAATATATACAACAAATATATACAAAACTAAGAAAGAATAAATAAAACATACCCGTAATCTTTTCTTGATGAGATGAATTGATTGAGCAATTGCAGAAGCATGGCTCTTCCAATCACTCTCGTTCTCATCAAGTATAGTCCACTGACTAGTAATTATGCCTTCGACGGTAAGCCCATCGGAGGTGGAGGCCTCAACGGCGGCCAAAGAACTAAACAACCTACAATTTCTTGAAATACATCGAACAGACCCAGATGAGGTTTTCAATTTCCCAATCAAAAGCGAAAATAACACACTTGATTTCTTCCAAATAGAAACAGACCCAGAATCGTGGTTTCCGTTTTTAACTCGAATTGAAGAAGGAAATTGGTGAGATTGGATTTCAGAGAGAGACCCAGATGAGGATTTCAATTTTACATTCAAAAACGAAGATAACCCACTTGAATTCTTCTCGTTTGAATCAGACCCAGAATCGTGGTTTACGTTTTTGGGTGGAATTGATGAATGGAATTGGTGAGATTGGGGTTCACAAAGAGAGGAAAATATGCGGGTAACATAGTGGAGGGTAAGGCTATTGTTTTGGGGGAGAATTGATGATGATGATCTGCTAGTAGATGAATTTCTTAGAACGAAAAATGACATGTTTGATTTGCGGATTTGTTTGTGGAGGATTCAAATGAGTAAAACCCAGAATCTCAGACATAAGAAAGTGGGTTTGTTGATGCTTTGTGTAAACAAGCCGCAGGGCTCACGTGCGCAGGGCGTAGGGGTTTTGAGGTTTTGTGTGAAAAATTCACTTTCCACCGCTTAAATCTAAAAGCTTGAACGGGTGCGGAGGTTGTTTGTTTCGTAAAAAATTTAAATAATTAATTACTTAAATCTAAAAACTTATGCCCTAAAAATTAAGTGGCAAATTTTTTACTTAAATTTTAAAACTTAAAGCACACTCATTTAAAATACCTATTTTATCTTATATGGTCTTTTTTATTTCCATTTAGAATCATATCATCTAAATAAATTAATAAGGACAAGGTTGTTATATTAAAAACATTTCTGTTTTCAGATGTATTATATTCAAACAAACAATATTTTTGCAGATACAATTTTCAGAAGTAAACAAATAATTTTTTCAGTTTTAGTTTTTAATTTTCAAATGTTTTATCAAACGCCACCTCATTTGAATTTTGGGTTTATAGTTTTTATCACCGTTGAGTTTGAGTTAAGGTAACACAATTTTACATTCTTGAATTTCGGGTTTATAGTTTTATCATTGTTAATAGTTCAAAAATGTTAAGTCAATGAAAATAATGAGAATTGTCTTAAAAAAAATAAAAATAATAGGACATAGTACTTATTTTGCGTGAAGTGTTAGTTAATGAAAATAATGGAACGACATACTTATTTTGCCCTTCATTTACTAACATTTGTCTATACACTTGGTAACAAAATAAGCAATAAATTAGTTTTGTAACTCGTGCAATGGAAGGACAGTTTGAAATTATTGATTGATTTTCTTTCTAAATGCAGAAAGAAAGTTTCTAAGAAAACAAAACGCCGGTCAAATGATAAAATCACAATTGCAGATTTATGTTTGGACTTATGTTTTGCAATATAAATATTTCAAATCAATGTTATAAAGGGTTTATTATAAATAATGTGTAAATCAAAACATTGCATGGGTGACAAATAAGGTTACTTTTCTGTTTCCTTTGTTTTTTTGCCAAATGTCGAATGATACATAATATTGTATTATATAAAAAGAAAATGAATTGAGAATTATAAATGAGTCAATTGCAATTTTTTTAACTTGCACGAAATCAATTCGCATATGCTACAGATAAGCCAATTCGCCAATAATACCCAAAATGAAACAGATATTCAAATACAAATATCAATGATGCACTCAAAATCTTCTTTTGCTCCAAGGATGTTTTGTACACATAGGCTCTTAGATACAAATATCTATATATCGAGAAACTGCAAGCATAAAAACTAGTGATGTTTATAAGAGAAACTAGTTAGTAACTCGTGCGATGCACGAATGTCTAACAATTTTTATTGTTAATAATTTGCAGATTGTTAAAAAAAATGATGTACAAATAACATAGTTTAGAATATGTTTTGAATGTTATATCTTCATTCTGTAGCATATTAAAATAGAAATTCGAAAAAAATAAAATTTGGGAGCAAAGGATAAAACAAAGTGTAGATGGTTTTTACTTTTTACATTCTGTGAGTATTAACTCAAATGGCTGATGTGCAGTATACTAACTCAAATTGAAATGAAAACTCCAATCATAATTAATATATTACAAGGAAATAGTCAACTAAGAATTGTTTCAAATCAATTAAATTTAAAACTTCATATGGCACACCCAAAATGATCAATCCCACTTTTATATTATAAAAAATGATCAATGTATCAAATATGAAAATAGAAAATATATAATTTATGGTTTTCTCCATTGATTTAGTTAAAATTAGTGTTTCTATAAAATGTATTGAAATCAAAGTAAAATTATTAATTTAAAACGGAGGGACTACATAGAAATAAGAAACACAATTTCTTTCCATGCACCTTCCTTTTTTCCTTTAGCATGGTTAGGTTTTGCCTACGTAATAATCAATCTCATATATAACAAACAATAGGAAATATACCGGGAAGAAAAACAAATTAAGCCAAACTTCTTTATTGAAGACAACCTAATAAAAGAAAAGAGTTAACTTATGATTGAGTGAGTTTGTGAAATTTGTTTCATGCCGCGTGCTTGTTCATTTATTTGTAATATGAAATGTTCTTGTATGGAATAAAAAATTGATAGATTACCAAGACAAAATATTTTATTTTTGATAGATAAATAGTTTAATTAGTTTGTTAAAAATCACTACACCACAATTTCTTACTTTGTTTTCTTACTCGGTCGTAAAGTTCTAAGCGGCCACTTAATTTATAAGCGGAAAGGTTAAATTCCTAGGCCTACTATATGCAACAATATTCACCGAGACTTCAAATACTGTAAAATAAAATGATAAAGTGCTTGAAAGACCACTTTTCTTTTAGTATTTAAATATTTTGAAAAATGATTTTGTTGATAAAGTGTTGAAACAATGATGCCTTTTGCGATACTTTTAAACTACTAAAATATTGTATTCAAATTTCTAAAATTAATTTAACTACAAAACTAACTAAAATGTTGTTATGTTATACATACTCCGTGTTTTGAAATCATTTTATCATACTTTTAATTCTTATGTTATATATATGATATAAAAAAAATGAACTTTCTTATACCATATTCTTAATTATAAGAAATGTGTATATTTTTTATAATACCCCACACATGGCTTGGGTTGTAAGCTAGTTAAACAAAATAACTAAAAATGGTAATAGCGGCCCACATATAGTCGCTTGAAGTTCAAATTTGTACGCGGCTATCCTATAATCCCTCTCTTCCACAAACACTTAGAAACCAGATACATATTCCACACACCAATTCTACACCTCAATACTATAGTCATTCAATCAATCACCAAATTTCTTCATTAACATCTTTCTATCTTCTCTAACCTACATTATCCTTCCCCGTTCAAAAGAACAGCATGGCGGCATTACCTTCTGCTTTTTTGGTTTCCCTTTTAATCAACACCATTTTCCCCTTAATCCAATCACGCATTGTAAGTGAACCTCCCACTTCAAAACTCTCCTTGGACTACTACGCAAAAACATGCCCAAACTTCCAAAACATAATCCAAAAGGTCCTCATTGATAAACAAGAGAGCAACCCAACCACAGCCGCGGGCACCCTCCGCATGTTCTTCCATGACTGCATGGTCGGTGGCTGTGACGCCTCTCTCCTCATTTCCTCCAACGCATTCAACATTGCCGAGCGTGATGCCCCGCTTGACCAATCCCTCCCCGGAGACGCATATGATGCCATAGCACGAGTAAAAACCGCGCTCGAGCTCACATGCCCCGGAATAGTATCCTGCGCAGACATCCTCGCTGTAGCTGCTCGTGACCTCATCAAAATTGTTGGTGGCCCATTTTACAACATAGCCTTTGGACGAAAAGACAGCCTCTTGTCTAGAGCTTCTGACGTAGCTGGCCACATTGCTATGCCTAATATGACACTGACCCAAATTATCTCTATGTTCGCTGATAAAGGGTACAATGTACAAGAAATGGTAGTGTTAATGGGGGCCCACACAATCGGATTTACTCATTGTTCGGAATTTGCCAATAGGATATTCAATTTTAGCCCGACTTCACAGGTTGATCCGACGATGAACCCCAAGTACGCGGAAGGGTTAAGAAAGTTGTGTGCGAATTACAAAAAAGAGATAGGAATGTCAGCCTTTAATGACCCAATTACACCTAGCAAATTCGATAATATGTATTATCGAAATTTGCAGAGAGGGTTAGGGTTGTTGGCTTCGGACCAAGCAATGGCTACAGATCCAAGGACTAAGCCATTTGTGGACTTGTATGCAACAGATCAAAATGCTTTCTTTAGTGCATTTGCTCGAGCAATGGAAAAGACAAGTATTTATAAGGTGAAAAACGAAAAAGATGGAGAAGTAAGGAACAGATGTGATACTTTCAACAACTTAAACACATGAAAACATTAAACAATAATGTGAAGGAAAACAATAGAGGTGATTATGGGCAACAACCTAATCATTCAAATCGAAAAATATATGTAGTAATGTTAAAATGTAGACTTTTAATTTTACCTGTAGTAACCTTTCTGTAGTCTAGATTATGTTGTAAGGTGGTGTAAAATTGTTGTCCACAATATCTTTTGAAAACTTCTGTGTAATTTTTCTATGCTACTTATGTTTGTAATTTAATTATTTATATCTTCTTGATTTTAGTTTATGGGCTGCAAGTAGCCTTGTTAATTTGCATGCAAAACTGGGTGTAACTTACTGTAACATTTTCCAAGTGCGCAATGATTTGTTACTGACTACCATTGCTTTTGTGCCACAAATTTTGAATCAAAGCTAAGCTTGATCAATAAATTATGCAATTTACAGTTATGATGCTTGCAATGACTAAAAAGGAAAGAATTTCACAAATATCACCTTACCACCAAATCCATCGTTCAATTTTATCCTTTGATCAATAGCTTTCTTAAAATTTGCTTCAATAATATGCTTGATTGCATTTCCCAAATACTTCTCAAGCAGACAAATTCTAAAGCGGGAATAATTGCATATGGTCAAATTGAGAAAACAAAAAATGTTTATCAACAAAGTTGTAAAAATTCTCACCTTATTCAGTAGGCTTTGTCTTGTCCACCTTTAAGTGGACATTAAACCATTTATTTTATCTTTGTCTGGTCCCTTATAAAAGGTCTTTTAGTCTTGTCTATTGGATGTCTTCGCGATCTTTAGCCTCCTTGGCTTCCCTTCTATTTTTGTTTTTACTCTTCCTCCTATAACTCCTATGCTTTATGTCCTCGGCGGTAGTGTAAGATGCGTGTATTTTAGTTTTTTGTTTAAAAAGCTTGTCAATCTATACAAAAACCAAAGGAGAACAGTGAAGCTGGAGTTTTAGATTGTTAATGGTTCAAAAGTGTTAGTCAATGAAAATAATAAGAATTGTCTAAAAAAATGAAAATAATAAGACATAAAACTTATTTGTTGTGAAGTCTTAGTTAATGAAAATAATGGAACGAGGTACTTATTTTGCCTCTTATTTATTAACGCTTGTCTATACACTTGGTAACAAAATAAGCAATAAACTAGTTTTGTAACCCGTGCGATGGAAGGGCAATTCGAAATTATTACTCAATTTTATTTTTAAATGCAGAAAGAAAGTTTCTAAGAAAACAAAATGCCGATCAAATGATAAAATGACAATTGCATACTTATGTATGGCCTTATGTTTTGCAATATAAATATTTCAAACCAGTGTTATAAAGGGTTTATTATAAATAATGTGTAAATAAAAACATTGCATGGGTGACAGATAGGGTTACTTTTTTGTTTCCTTTGTTTTTCTGCCAAATGTCAAATCATACATAACATCGTATTATATAAAAAGAAAATGAATTGAGAATTATAAATAAGTCAATTGTAATTTTATAACTTACACAAAATCAATTCGCATATGCTACAGATAAGCCAATTCGCCAATACCCAAAATGAAACAGATATTCAAATACAAATATCAATGATGCACTCAAAATCTTCTTTTGTTTAAAGGATGTTTCGTATACATAGGCTCTTAGATGCACATATTCATATATCGAGAAATTACAAGCATAAAAACTAGTGACGTTTATAAGAGAAATAAGTAATACAATTTTAAAAAGCAATATATATATATAGGGAAAATTTTAAGTAAAAACCTTAACTTACGGATCTTATTTACGGACCGGGACATTTGACATGCTTCCCGATGAAAGTTTTTGATAAAATTTGATGGGGATGTTCTTCATCATGTGTAGAACATCTCCACCAAATTTCAAAAAAAAAATCATCCAAAAAGTGGGTTAGCTATAGAATTGAAAAAATATTGGTAAAGGCACCCTATATCTTCGCAAAATAAAATTTTTATTTTGAGAAATTTCGTCATGTTCGTGCATACATTGGGAAATAAGAAAACAACTCTCTTTTTATATTATATTGACAGTCTCACTTTTTAAAATAGATGTCTCAATAGAATTATTTATTTTTAAGAAAAAAATAATGAACCAAATATCACAATTAAATATAAGATAGATTATCTTTTAATTAGGTCATTATTCATTTTTGGAAGGAATAAGTCTCATAATTATTCCGTAAGACAACCAAGCATTAGAAATACTTAAATATCGAAGTAAATTACACATAAAGAATGTATAACCCAAATTACATTTAGCAAAATATGTTTAGGGTAAATAAATGGAATAAAGAAAATCTCAAGAATATTGAGAAGATGTGGAATTGAGAAAGAGTGGTTATTATGTAAAAAAATAAATTATTGTGTCATTTATATGCAAAATTAAATTGGTTCAAAAGAATAACGAAATCGTATAATCTTTCAAACTTTCAATATATGTCGAAGATGTATATATATATATAAAATCTAACTACACATGGAAAAAAAAATTAGTACAAGTCTTCATAGTTAACTTTAAATTTATAAATTGAGTACGTAGTATCCATCATGTACAAATAAAAGTTATTCCCACCTACCATTTGTAGAACTTGGTTGATAATTGATAAATGGGAAAAAAAGAGAGTATATTTTAGTATGCATAATAAGCACATGAGAATCATTTTTGTTTTGAAGCATTTGATCAAGCACCCACATAAGATAGGTTTTTTTTTTCTTTTTTCTTTTTTCTTTTTTTTCCTTTTGTCATTTTTTTTTCTAATTTTCCTTTATCTAAGTTGGCTGCTTTGTTGGCAATTTAAAATGCTAAATGGCATGCCACGTCATATTTGTTTAACGGTATTAGAAGGCTTAGATAACGGATGTTTCAATTGCAAAGAAATAAGAAGAAAGCTGCTATATTTTTTATTTTTTTTAAAAAGGTACAATGTATCGAATAAAAATGGGTGTAAGTAAAATGTAGTTAATCTTAACACCACTTTTGTCACAAACACCCCCCAAAGGTAAATTTCTAATCACTAACACCCCCTAAGACTCTCATAATGAGAGGTGAGTGCAGATACAGACACTCGCCGCACTTGGAGAGAGTTTATTTGTGATAACTCATCTAACATCAGTCAATGGATTACTGGAGCGTTTTTCAAATAAGACCTACCAAATGAGGTAAATGTACTTGTATAAACTCGACTTACATGAGGAGAATGTATAGCTAAGCACTCACCTAATATTAAGCAATGGACGAGGGTGTTTGTGACAAATAAGGTGGTGTTAAAATATATGTTTAGTTAAATTTTGAAAGGGGTGTTTGTGACTGATTTACAGATGAGGAATTAGCATACTGACTCAACATAACTTGTAGTACTATATATCCTCAAAATTGTCATCTTCAATTACAAAGTTATGATTGAACTTTAGGAAATTAATTGCGTATTGGACGTGGTATTTTTAGCACGTTGGATTAACATTGAAAAGCCATAATATGCAACATAATCTTCATCTCCAACAAAAGGTTTTATTTCTACATGTGATCTAAAGAATTCATCCTCAATGATGCGCCCATAAATTAGTGGGGGAGATTTAACTTTCGACATATTTTATTAGGCAAAGCCCTGTAATTAAGTCTAATAATAGACGGAGAAGCCAAGGTTTGTAATAATCTACATTCAACATTATTAGTAATTAACAAAATGAAAACTAAAATAACACATAATAAGGTTTAAGTTTGCACTTGTAAAAATAGTATATTTATTTTGGTTAAGAGCACAAGTTCAAAACTTAAGATAACCCTAACTATTCACATTCTCTAAAAAAATTATGAAAGGCAAAAATCAAAATATATCTAATTAAAAGACAACATTATGAAAAATGTTAAAATAATTATTGTGAAAATATATTTCTAGTCAAATTATAATCAAAATATACCATTAATAAGTGCATCGATCGATTAAATTTATCTACCTCTCCTCTAATTCGACACATTCTATTTTTTGCGATTGAAAAAGTGAGTGAGAGGATTAGTAATTTGTGTTTTTGAATGTTTTTAATTTTAAAAACAAAGACAACAGGCCAAAAAAAATTTATAAGCATTTGTTAATTATATCTATTTATCGTTCAAGTTCGTGCATGAGATTCAAAATATTGATGCATGGAATTCACTTCATTTATGCATGATATATGGATGCAGAGGCAAGGTGGGAAAAGTTCCATGTTGTTTGGAATTTTTTTAATTTTATTAAGTTTTTCCTAGTATATTAATCAATGGTGCTTCTTCGTCTTTTATGTTGTTTGCTACACTTAAATATTAACTTTTTTTATTTAATTAATAATTATGACTTACCCCAAAAGTATATACAGTTTTTCTTTTAAGTGCGCACAAGTTGACACAATCTATATGCATATGTAATATTTTTGAGATATTGCAGTGGAGATTAATAATTCCAATTCTTCAATTTTGAAAGGCTAACTTTATTGAATCAAGAGACTAATTGAAATATATGAGGTATATACGAACTATGAAAGGGAAAAGGAAATAAGAAAACAAAAGTACAAAAATAAAATACTAACATTGTGTGTTGATGTTGAAAGAAATTGTTTGTGTTCTCACCGAAAAAAAAATAGCCGAATTAAAGAATGAAACAGTGAATAAAGGTGGGGGGAGTTTAGTTTAAATACAATTACTGAAATGTAGGAAGGTGGCGATTATTTTGAAATGCACAAGATTGAAATGTAGTTTTGAAAGAGTTCAAATAGGAAGGTGGGGTTGGTTTTGAAAGTCCATTAAAATAGGAACTGTAGAGATTTTTAAAGAGAGGGAGAGATAGAGACTGACACATGCCAATCTTAGTGCAAATCCTCTGTTTTAAGTACTAATTATTAAATACCCAAACTATTCTATCAATTCACAATAATAATAACTAAACCACTTCACACCAATCAAAATAAATGCTTAAACCACACACAACCAACCACAATAAATTTCTATTAGAATTCAGTATATATAAGTCTATTCACATCTAATTTTATCGCAATCTCAAAGAACAAAATCATGAAAAATGGGTGGGGAAAAAGTGCAAAATGTCATATGTGCTTCTCTTCTTTTTGTTGGTGGAAGCTGAATGTGTTTATTATAATGGCACTTAGATATAGAATGTCCATAGATGTATAGCCCATTATCTATACCGAACTACAATTTTTCCATGAAGTTAATGCTTTCTATTAATGAAGCAGCAAAAGGGAAAATATATTGAAATGTTAGAGTAAGAGATGTGTTGCAATGCAGTGGTTAGAAGATGCAATTTGGATGAGGACTAGTTCATCATCTACTACTTTTGAAGGCAATAACTCAAGTGAATGGTGATCTCATTATGGACAAACTAATCATTAGGTAAGGAGTTATTTATGGAAGAACACTTCTTGTCCATTTGGTTGCTAAGGTACAAGAAAGTTGTGGACAACATAGTAAGACGAGAGTTATGGAAAAAAATTCCTCAAGTGTTTAAACGGCGGGTCTTTTGAATGGTTGCTTAATGGTATAACTAAGTTTAAGAAGCATAATGTATCTTATAATTAAGGTAAATGTTAGTATTAATGAGTTATGTCATGGATTTAAGACTAAACTAAAGTAGAAGGAGTAACTATGATGTAATGTAATTATGATGAAATAAATGGTAATGAAAAATGTATTTGCTTTAATGCTTTCACTGTCACAACTTAACCAAACTTAACTAATAATACACATCATATCAATACTTATATCCAAAAACCAATGTCCGTCATAGTTAACTTAATATGCATTAACACTAACAATACTTAGCAAAAAGATAGAGTTTTGGTAATCATACTTAGCATCACTAGTAACAAAACATTTCAGAAAAATAAGAGAGTTTTAGTAAATACTACATTCCAAGTGGTTTTAATATCTTATTGCCTTCCTTTTGAGCTCCTTTTTTTTTCCTTAGTAGGACCTATAGTCTTGTCTTTTAGTCATATATTAGTTTTTGGCACTAGAAGCACTGGAATTAAGAGTTGTGGCCTTACGTGTGATGTGTGCGCTTCCAAATTAAGCCCCTTATAATCAGTAATATGCAAGGGCGGAGGCAAAGTGGGCCAAGTAGCTCCCACTTAGATTTGGACTTATTTTTTGTAAGTATAGTAATATATGGACTTTTGTGTAAAATTTTAAAGTTTGAAGTTGGATTTGTAAGGTATTAAAACCTTGGAGATAAAATTGTAATTATTTTTAATAAAGGCCAACAAAATAACAAGAGCATTTTTTTGCATAAGAATTCCACAAAGAAAAACAAAAGAGAAAACAAATAAAGTTTTTACTCTTAACTCTCTCTCACTCACTCTTGTTTGATTTCTTGTTTGGATTCGCACTCTCGTTTTAACTTCATACAGTAGGGATGGTTGACTAACAAATTCGACATCTTTCTTTTGAAAGTTTTATTTTGTCGTGTTATTATTTATTGTAATATTTTTTTTTAGTTAAACCCCCACTAAATTAAAATCTTGAATCCGCCACTAGTTACATGCCTCACTATACTAACAAATAATTAAGAATTCTTTAAGTTACTTTGCAAAAAATAACTTAAATTTACTAGATCCTCCTTCTTGTAAGCCCTAGTAGCTCCCTAACTTAGTTTTTCAAAATGAGATTCCTTATTCCAATCATTTTTGAAGTTCTTGTATATATGCTAAAAGCAACATATATGGGACTACCAAGAAACAACTCATAAACAGCATCGACTAAACCATTTGCCCTATATGACACGAAGGTGAGAACTGATTTGTGTTTCTTAAGGTGTGGCTTAAGGATCTAAAAAAATTGCTCCATATATCATAACATTCCCCTTTACAAATGTAAATGGCCATTGGGAACACCCCATTTTTTCCATCCACTAAGTCACTTATAAATTTTTTTTTTTTTCAAATTAAATATATCTAAGTCGCATAAGTATTACATGTGTAGTTAATCTAATTTTAATCAAGTCCAACTAGGACTAATAATAGTTGACACGATCTGTGAACCAGAAACAAACTCAACATGAAATTAGTGGGTCAAAAGCAATCATAAACAAGTTTAAGTCAATTTTAAATCAAATATGACAAATCCGTTTAATAAAAAAATCATGTTCGAGTTAGTAAATATGACACGATCAACCCTAAAATGACTTACTGATTTGTAATTAACACGTTTAGACTTAAAATTGGATAAATTATATGTAAACTATTTATATTATTATGTTAATTGGAAAAAATTACTTATTTAATACAACATGACCTACTTATTAAAATGTTAATCATGTCGTGTTGTTTGACCTATATGTTAAACATGTCATTTAGCAAATCGTATTTCGATCGACATTAAGAAAGTGTTCATTTTCGCCTCTAAATGGCTTAATGGGGCTGTTATAACCATTCAAAGGTACACAATAGTGTTTATTTTTTAAATTGATTAAGGTGTTAACTTCCATATTTTTAGAATATTAGCATTAAGAATTCATCACTTTCAACCTAACTAAATGCTTAATTTAAAACATTTATGGAAGTCAAAAATTAACCTAGAGAAGAGGTGAATAGGGTCTAAAGAATTAAGTACGGAATTTAAAAATATTTTTGAAAAATGTTTAAGCAATAAATATTTAATTATATATCAAGAAGATATGTCAAGCAATATAAACTCAATGTAAAACAATCATGATAAGTAAGGTGCTTGAGTTTAGAAATATAGAATCATAAAACACATATACGTTTTGCTCACGCAGTTCAGTTGTTTAGACTATACGTCTGCGCTAGAGTAGTTCCCACAAGAAGTTCTATTAAATGATTTTCTTATGGGTGATATCAAATCTCAATACAAGTTTAATCTTTCTTATACACTCAACAAGTATTATTCTTTTGACAACACTCAAGCAAGTATGATTCATCTCATTACATTCAACATAAGAAAACCTTATTCCTAAACTATGAGAAATCATCTCACAAATGAATAATGGAAGTTGTTTGGTGATACACACTAATGAACAATAACTCTAAAGTGTTTACAAGATACAAATGAAACTCACACTAGAATTATAAAGATTGATAAATAATTTTAGCTCAAAGATGAATGATATGATCAATGCAAACTCTTGAATCTTGGAATATTGTGAATAGATGAATAATGAGTAAAAATGATAATTCAAGTTGGTTTATATATGTCTTAGACCTCCAATATATAATCCCAAAGAGTATATGGCCATTTTTGTGGTTAGGTAGAGTTGTTATCTTAAAATAAGGCAAAAATCAAAAGTCCAAAGATTGTATTCTGAGGTATCAGTCGACTAAGTAAAGCTCATTAGTCGACTGAGGCAATACCCATCAGTCAACTGATGTCTTCTGTCCATCAACACAATTTTTTTAGTTTTCAACTTCTTCAATTTTGATCCAATATTCATTTTAATGCTTAAAAGATATTCCCAACATATTTCCAAGACACCCAAATTTGTTTTTGGTTCAAAAATCATTTGTATGATTTAATTATGAATTAATTGGAAAACCGATTTATAAAGAAATTATTTTTCAAAGAAAATACATTTCAAACTTTTTGTTGAATTCAATCTATAAATGACGCTGAACAATTTTGAGCTATGCTATTGATCAATAAAGAAACTTTACATAAATCCTAAGCACTTACTCAATTTTTGAATTAATGGGTCTTCGAATACTTTGATTTGTTTCTTCAATTTGATTTTTACTTGAATCATTTGCTTTGAAGCTTTTCATATATTTTTTTTGGTATTTGTTCTTCATGAATTGCATTGTTAACATATACGATACTCTTGAAATGTATGAAATTAATAGAGCAATTGAGTAATCAATCTTCTTTATCCTCTCCAATACTTTGTTAACTTGATCAAAAAAAGTTTCAATGATCCTTGTAATGTGGTATGCTTCATTTGTGAAATTCATGCTTTTCTTAAATTTTCAAGTTAATGAAATATAAACTTATTTAAAGAAACATGTTAAATTAGACAAGATTAATTTATTGTTATTGCCAAAATAAGATTAAAACCTTCTAGGTCAACAATTTTATTTTCATTTTCGTCTTCTACCCTTGTTATTTTAAACTAACACACAAGTTGCTTAAGTTTTCAATGTTAAGTTTTTTGAAGGTTTTTGCAAACCTTTGTGCTCAATATCCAAACCATCGTCTTCTATTTGACATTTTGCTACTTTTTACATTCTTCTTGTTTACTGCCACATCCCCAACAAAAAGGCGAGTTCAAGAAGACTAAGACGAAGATGAAGACGACGACAACGACGACGACGAAGAAGAAGAAGACGAAGAAGAAGAAGAAGAATCAACATCATCATCATCATCCAAATTCGAAAGTGGAGGGTTAAGGAGGATAAGGAGTAGTTAAGCCAGAAACGAATTTAAACAAACATAAACGTAAGTAAAGAAGAGGGAAATGTAAAAACAACTTAATAATTTTTATTTATTACACAAAGCTTACAAAGAGATTTCTCACAGGACTTGAATGCCTTAAACTAAAACACAAAAGCTCTTTATATAGAAGGGAGTGATACAAGCAAGGGTGCTGGTAAAAGCACCCTTAAAATTCAGTTTAAACACCCTTTTTTATTTTAAAAATAAACCATTTAAGTAAAAGTTATATTTTAAAGGCACCCTCATATTTCAAAAACTAATATTTTGAAAGGTTTTCTTCTCACCCTTCTATTTATTGCCTACTACACTTATTTCTCATAATTCCTTGAGCAGCACAACATCACTTATCTTACTTTCATACGTCCTTCCGTAGTAGATGCTGTCATCGAGGATATCCACATCTTCAATGGAAAACATGTATAGTTTTTTTCCCCTCCTTTTCTTTTGCTAATGGAGTTGCTCTTTTAAGTCTCAACTATTTTTGTATGTCCAAATAGTTTCTGTCTTTATTGATTCATAATGGGCCTTGAATTTTTGAGAGGGTAGGTTAAGATCAAAATAACCATTCCAAAAAGGAATTCTCAATCAAAGGATTTTAAAACAAAGAAGATATTCGTCGGTACCAACTGTAGTCACTGAATGTACATCATTCATGTTGTTAAAATATGGCTATGGCCTAAGAGTACTATGCCTTCTCCTTTCTTTTTTTTTTCTTTATAATAATTATAGTGGCAAATATCCACGCTCGAGAATGTTTAATTGTTCAGATGAGCTCAAGAATTTCTTCTCCAAGTACAGAGCAGTGCGTGAGCACTAGATTATACGCGATCATGAGATCAATCGTTCTCGGGGTTTTGGATTTGTCATATTTGACAGTGAAAAAGTTGTTGATGAACGGTTATCCAATGGAAATATGATTGATATGGCAGGTACTCAGGTGAGCTTAGTAGCATCCTAGAAAAACTATATGTAAAGCATCATGATCTAAGAAAATTCTACAACAAAATTCATCTTGAGCGACTGTGAAGTTGATTGCAAATAAGTTGATTTGTTAAATAAATGCACGATTCTAGTAGGGTGCTCTAACTATTACGGGTGCTCTTGTAAAAATAAAATTTAAATACGCGTGCCTAAAAAATGGGTGTTTAAATTGATTTCCAAAGGTGCTTTTACCTGCACCCTACAAGCAAACAAAAGACTTGGAATTTTACATCAACAAACGTACAATCAACTTTTACAAAAGCATACAACTTTAAAAAAGTAAACAGTACAAAGCAAAATAATTATACAACTTTTGTTGGCCAATACAATATGCTTCTCGTGGGAATCTTCAATATTCGAGGCGCTTTTGTCTTTTAGCTACCAACTGATAATAATAATAATAATAATAATAATAATATATATATATATATATATATTAAGGGGGTCGGAAGAGGAGGGTTAGGGAGGAATAGGAGTAGTACAATATAACTTAATACATATCATAAGAAATAAGAACACATAAAAGATTACATCTTAAAAAAGCAATCAAAGAAATGAGACAAATGGCGCTCCTAGCAGAAGATAAATGGAGATATTATGTTTCAAGATCACGACCATTTATTTCTGGGAGTAATTAAGCGACCACAAGTATTAAGAACTTAATCAGTTAAGGAATGAGTCAATACGCCATTAATTGGAATTGATTCACACATGTTCAAACCTAAAAAAGCTTATAAGAAAACGATGAAGGGAATGTTCTTGGCTAATGGCGTAAAGAAAGTAGGGAAGGCTATAAGCAAATTTTTTTCACTTTAATACAATTCCAATCAATGCAGTTGATAGTGGACCTTATTATTAAACAATGATTGATATAATTAATAAGGTTGGCCCCATGATTAAAAGTCCTTCGGGTTATTAAATTGGTGGGGTGTACTTGAATGAGGAGGTATAAGAGACTGAGGCTTATATCAATACTCTTAAAGCAAAATGGCCCGAATATGGTTGCATTATTATGTGTGATGGATGGAGTTCAAGAACAAATAAACCAATTATTAACTTCATGATTTATTCAGACCGAAACATGATATACCACACCTCAATAGACACAATAAATAAAATCAAGAATGCTAATTATATCTTTTCATTTATGGATAAAGTGGTAGAAGAAATTAGGGAGAGCAATGTCGTACAAGTCGTAACTCACAACGAGCCCAACTTCAAAGCAGCTGGCAAGTTGTTAATAGACCAGAGAAAGCACTTATTTTGGTCTCCCTGTGATGCTCATTGTTTAGATTTAATGCTTGAAGACATAGGCAACATGAAATCCATTAAATCTACATTGAATGAAGCCATGCTGATCACATTTTTCATTTATAATAGTCAAAAAATTGTGAATCTAATGAAGCAGTATACCAATGATAGAGAATAGTTAAGATCGGGCATTACAAGATTCGCAACTGAATATATTGCCCTTGAAAGTCTTATACAACATCAAATTGAATTAAAGAGAATGTACACAATAAGTGAATGTGTTGAATTCAATCGAGAAAAGAACCAAAGGGGGTAGCATCGAAGGTCGTTGATTTAATTTTAACCGATCGATTTTGGCAACGAGTAACTGAAGTTATGTTGGTCATGGAACTATGGTGCTGCTTTTAAAGGTGGTTGATCAAGATAAAAAGCCTACACTTTCTGTTATATCTAATGAATGGCTATGGTTAAACTTAGCATAAAAGACAACGTTAGCAATTGGAAAAAGTACTAGAATGTGATTGAAAATAGATGGGATTGTCAATTACATGCAGTAGGTACTTCTATTTTTAAGTTTAAATACTTTTTATATGCTCAATGAAATTTATAATTATTAACATATACTTATTTTATCTTATCGCAACATATTTTTTGAATCCAATGTTTCAATATGAAGGCAATATTTCAAGTGACTAAGAAATAAGAACTGGAATAAAAGAGGCTATCAAAAGATTGGAACCTGACTTAAAAAAAAGAAGTGCAAGTAATGAATGAGATCAGATAATTTGTTAATCCTAATGGAGAGTTTGGATCAATTTTTATAAAAAAAGCAGTGAAAAGGTCTTTTTCCCGATATTACTATCTAAATTACCTATTTAAATTAAACATAATATTATAAGCATATGCAATGTGATAATAGTAATACTTATATATTTTTTTTACTTATACTTATTTTTATGTAACTGAATGGTGGTATAACTATGATGAATCGACTCTTAACCTCACGCGCATTGCCATAAGAATCCTAAGTCAAACATGTTCATCTTCTGGTTGTGAAAGAAGATGGAGTACATGGTCAATAATTCATGCAAAACTTCGCAATCAGTTAGTAATGACAAAGTTATATAAACTAGTGTATGTGCACTGCAATATGCGCCTCAAAGTTAGAAATTTGACGTACATAAGTGATGCAGACGATTATTATAACCTAGTCAACCTAAATAATATATTTGATGATGGTGATATATTGGATGAGTGGGTATTGGATGAGGGTATTCAAAATAGCGAGGAAGAGATGGAGGGTGGTTTCCGTCGTAAGCAACCTTAAAGACTTACAGTTTTCTCAAGTGAAGACAACGATGACGACGGAGGGAATGATGATGATGATGCTAATAATGATGGTGGAGGTGGGCTAGGTGGTGGTGCTATACGAGGTTGTGAGAATCCGCAAATGCGACCCCCCGGGTCTCGCTCTCATTCATGGGCGTCTGAAACATCGAAAAGGATTCCGTCGTTCCATTTCCTTCGTCGTGTTGATAATCCAATATTGGGTGTCCCTCTATCCTATTTCTAGATGCAAGAGGGTTCCTTCAGATTCGCCAGTACGTTTTACGAGAAAACAGACAAAATAGTTGTGTAAGAGGAAAGACTACAGATTAGCCTTTCTTTACACGTTTGTCTACGAAACCAGGATTCTATAGGGTTCGAAAATGATGTTACGGATTGGGAAGGTGTTAAGCACCCATTCCGCCCTTTCGGTCTCTAGTGGTCTTTATATGTTTATTTTATGTTGAAAAACTTGGATGCTTTTACTGACAGTCTACTACTTTCCAAGTGAAAAAACCCAAATTTCTGGGAAAAGCGAGGAAAGGGATAAAAACATTTGTGTTCCGAAATCCAGTGTTTTGTTTTGGAAGATGTAAATACAAGTGACAAAAGGTTGTTTCAGGGAGAGTTTCCCGTTTTATTTCTCAGATAATAACGGTTTTCTCGGGTTTCAACTTCTTTTGGAAAAGTTTGAATCCTGTATCGAGACTAATTTAATATGGAATTAGAACTCTTAAGGGGAGTCCTACCAGACATATCACAGTCTATGAAATAGATAGGATATACCAGGTTTTTAACTCCTAAGTAAGTTTTACTAGTCTGGGTTTAGAAAACAGAATTTTGTCCAAATGATAATATACTTACTCTTCTGGTTTTGTCAATGATTTTATCAGGGTCCTTTGTTTTGAAACAGTAAACTATTTATAACTTGGCAATAAGTTTATTCAAATAAAACGTGGACAGAACAATGGAAGTAATACGAGTACACAGACACCTAATTTAAATATTAGAAGAGATTTTCTTTACCTTTCCGACGAGAATAATAATAATAAGAAAGAAAATATAATACGGCAGAGAGATCTCCGGCGATAATGATCTTTTCTTTCTTCAGATATTTCTGAGAATTCGATTCCAGAAACGAGACGCGTCGAGTGTTGAGAATAGATTCGATAATTCTTTAGAGATAAAACGATAGTAGAAAATACTTGATAAAAGAACAGAAAATCAGATTTAAAACTAAGAATTCTTAGCTCCCAAGTTGCTGCCCCTGAACCCTTGCGGGTGTTGGCCTATTTATAGTGGTGGGAAGAGTATGTCGCGCGACACTTCCCCATAAAGGGCATGTGTCGCGCGATAGTGTGTACCATGTCGCGCGACAAGCGGCTGAAGTGATGTTTCTGACAGACTGATGTGTCAGAGAGTGGATGGTCTGGTGTCAGAAGGGTTTGTCGTGCGACAAAAGGTAGATTGTAGCGCGACATACTGATTTGTCGTGCGACAATTTCTCTTAAAAATAGGTTTGTTTGGCCAACAATCCTTTTTAGGGCAGTTTCGGGTGTTCGGGTGGGTCCTGAACTCCAAAAATAGTACTTTTTGAAGGTCGTTAGGGTTTTTACGGGGGTCACGGATTGGGGTGTCTACAGACCCTCTCAACTCAAGCTCCTTGCTTGTAAGGAATTGAGGCGACTGGAAGAGACCGTGGTCCATGGCTCCCGCAAGAACTCTAAAAAAGTGTGTGTATGCAAAAAAGGTGCTCGTGAATGCTACTGGAGAGAGCTTGTGTTTGGTTTTTGCCTCCGGAGAGGGCTTTTGTTACCTCATTGCCTTTTTCGAGGGCTTTTATTTGCTCCACTTGCCTCAGATGGGAGGACTTTGATCTTTTCGCCTCAGGTGGAAGGACTACCATCGCTCCACTGTGCCTCTCTGGGAGGGCTTTTGTTCTTCTTGCCTCATATGGGAGGACTACCATTGCTACAATTTGCCTCTCTGGGAGGGCTTTTGATCTTCTCGCCTCAGGTGGGAGGACTACCATTGCTCCACTGTGCCTCTCTGGGAGGGCTTTTATTTGCTCCACTTGCCTCAGATGGGAGGACTTTTATTCTTCTCGCCTCATGTGGGAGGACTACCATTGCTACACTTTGCCTCTCTGGGAGGGCTTTTGATCTTCTCGCCTCAGGTGGGAGGACTACCATTGCTTCACTGTGCCTCTCTGGGAGGGCTTTTATTTGCCCCACTTGCCTCAGATGGAAGGACTTTTGTTCTTCTCGCCTCATGTGGGAGGACTACCATTGCTACACTTTGCCTCTCTGGGAGGGCTTTTGATCTTCTTTCCTCAGGTGGGAGGACTACTATTGCTCCATTGTGCCTCTCTAGGAGGGCTTTTGTTCTTCTCGCCTAATATGGGAGGACTACCATTGCTCCACTTGCCTCTCTAGGAGGGCTTTTGATCTTCTCGTCTCAAGTGGGAAGACTACCATTGCTCCACTGTGCCTCTCTAGGAGGGCTTTGATCTGTAAAAAGAGAGAAAATTGCCTCTGGGAGGGCTTTTTTGTGAGTACTTTTGCCTCTGGCGAGGGTTTATGCTCGTGATTTGCCTATAGGAGGGCTTGTGTTGTACTCTGGTGAATTTGGTTGTCTCTCTTAGACTGCTAGAGTGAGAGAAATAGAAGTTTTGCGAGGGTGAAAAGAGTTTCTCGGGAGTTTAAACTTTATCCGAATGTCTTTTTTCCCATGTTTTTCTGAAATTTTACTCTTTAAGTTTTTCTCGGGTGAGGATACTTCTCTCAGAAAGCAGTTTTCGGATTTCTTCTGCTCTTTACGGAGTGATGATTCGAAGGTTTTACTCTCCCAAATCATCTCTTTTGTATCGTGCTGAAAAGAAAATTTGAAAGGTCAATATCTGATCTCTGGTATCTTTAGTTCTCACTTTTGGTGGGCCCACATCTTTTTCTCTTTTTCGATGCCCTTATTTCTTCGTCTCTTTGGGAAAGACTTTTCCTGGCCTTCTCTGTTTTTGACCACGAGTCTTTTTTGTCCCTTTGCCGTGATCAGGAGCCTTACTCACCCAAAACGAAGCCATGAGCTGGTTTTTGGCCTAGCTGTCACTTTTGGTGTGGCTCTCCCTGTCACTCTACATTTCTGTTTCTCTCGCTCGCTCTGGGCGCTCATGCGGGTTCCTTCTCTTTTTTACTTTTTCAATTTTTCCTATTCCCGTCTTATTCTGATATTTCCTTTTTCTCATTGATGGTCTTGGTCCTTCTTGGGAGATGAAAGATTACTCTAACCGTTTGTATTTTGTTATCGCATTTTGGAGAGATGACTTGGAAGTCTTTTCCTTGAATTTTATCATGGGTGTGGGGTATTTAGAAAAGTTTTTCGAAAACTGTTTCTCTGAAGTGTTCCTGCAGGAGACAAAAATGAGACAAAGGTCAAAAAAACACGGGAAGGGACCAAATGTCGCGCGACAGCTAGGTGGAAAGGTGTTTGTCGCGCGACAAAAAGCCTATTTGTCGCGCGACAAACTGAACCAGTATATAAACCCCTTGCTGAGCTCATTCCACCTCATTCTCTCCTTTCTCTTTCTTTCTCTAGCTCTCTTTCTCTCTTCTCTCAAGCGCGGAAGCCTTGCCGTTCTCTCTAATTTTCCGTCTTTCCTTATTATTTCACTCATATGCAGATGGATCCTGCATAGCCAGATAGCACTACACCAAAATGCCCGAATTGTCACGGTTTTAAACCGTCACAAAGGCCCTTTGTCACGGCTAAAGTCCGTGACAAATAAGGGCGTGACAAAGACAACTATTTCGGTTCAAAACCGTGACAATATACAATTGTCACGGTCCTCTAAGGGGATGTCTTGCACGCTAAAGGGTACCTTTGTCACGGTTGTAACCGTGACAATGTTAACAGGTTGTATCGGTTTAAGACCGTCACAAGATAAAAATATGTATCGGTTTAGGACCGAGACAATAGTCTTTTGAATATTGCTATTAGGAAATATTGCTTTTTGTGCAGTGCTGCTGGAGCTATGAATTGTCACGGTTTTAAACCGTGACAATTTATAAAATAATATAAAAAAAATTATTTTTGAAAATTTGATTTCCTAAAAATTATCATATATATTTATATAGCTACAACAATTCAAGAACTATATACCAATAATTCCAACAAAAATCAAGAAATTTTATTAAAACCAAAAATCAAGCAAATTTATTAATACCATAAATCTGGCAATTACACCTCATAAGCAAAAAAAATTCTTTTTCTTTTTTGGAGAAATCTCTAACCCCAAACTAAAGCATTAGAGGGCATATCATAAATAACCAGAAAAATATACAAGATGGAAAGTGTATACGCCCACTCCCAAAAGTTTCATAAAAAATGCTTAGAAGAGTCTATACTAGAAGAACATTTGCAAAATGGACTAACTAAATTTCCTAGAAGTCCATGATGCAATTAACCCAACCAATACAACTTTTACCAAAAAAACTAAGGTAGAAACCAATAAAGTAGACTGCCTATACATAAAATTGTGGCTGCTATAATGTGAAGCACGTAGCCAACCATAGAAGCTAAGTAACTGCCAGATACTGAATAAAAATCCCAAAAAACTGAACCAAAAATTGCTAGTAGAAAAAAGCTGCAGGGTGAAGGATCATGAGCTATTAACTATATAGCTTGGAATGTCCCACGCTCCCAACTGGCCTGCAATATGTAAAAAAAGTTCCTTTTTTAAGGACTTGATACTTTTGATGAAATTTTACATAAATCCATAAGCAGTTATCTTACACAGATTATGACATTGCTGGCGATTAAAAAAAATATCAAATTAATATGTAGCTATGTGCAGCTAATGCTTTCTTACTTGAAGGGGAGAAAGAGTGTGTGTGTGTGTCAATTTTTGGGGGCAACTGTGACATGTTTTATCTTTTTCAGTATTTACTATTTTTGATCTATTTGTTGTTTCAGCTATAAGAAATTTAACAACCAAATGCGTACAAACTTGACTTACATGAGCTCAAGAACAAGGGCAGATGGTCCTCTTGCAGATTCCACCTACCCCATACTTTCCATTCTTCCGTCTCAACACCTGCAACAACAACTTTATTACACCTGTAAACGGAGGAGAAAAAAGCCAGATTTTTTTTAGTCCATATGTATTATACAACCGTGCATAGAAAGAGAAGTGGCAAAGCATAATAGAGGAAGAACCAATGTAAATGTATGTACCCTTAGCATTGTGACCAAATACGAGCTCCACTGCAACCCAATGGATGTCCCAAAGATACCGCTCCACCATGCACATTTAGTTTTTCCTGTAAACTAACCACAAGCGAGTGGGGAGGATTTAATGTTTTTTGTTTATAAACCTTTAACCCCAAACTAGGGCATTATAAGTTTAAGGGGGTGTATGAGTGGGGAAAAGTCCTATATTATTTTCCCATTAAGAACCTTTATTCAAATATATATATATATATATACACGTATATAGTTAATATATATGTACGTATATTATTTTCCCATTTAGCTTAATTTTCTCATTTTCCATGTATGCAAAAAAACCCCAATTTTCTTTTACCATGTAAAAAAAAAATTACACAATCAATCAAACACAACCAAGTAAAAAGTATCCATCCGCGAACCAAACAGGGTCTTGAAGTTTGTATAGCGATATAAACATTTTGTGTTAGCAAAAGAGTGTGACCTTGTTATTGATCAGGTTGTAGAAAGCTGTCACTTCAGATCAGGGACGAAAGATATACCAATATCTAGTCGTTCAATTTCACTGCACAAATAACAGGTAACAATAAGAAATGTACAAGATGACAATTTAACCAAGTAACATGCAAAAGAATTATGCTAGCTTCATTGCTTTACCTGCAAGTGCCTTAATTAACTCGACCACGTTGAGATTAGGAAGAAGATTAAATACATCATGTAATTTTAACAAAAATCAAAGCCAATAAAGGATCAGCCAAAATATTGATACAGAGTAGAAATATAATAAAGGCATATTTGAGGTCTATGTATGAATATAATGGGGTTAAAAATGACATCGACATGGGGGGAAGGGGTGGCACTGTTAAAGAACTTAGAAATACTAAACTTCATCCATATGCAGAACTCAGCGGCAAAATTTAGTTTTAGTGGTAACAATATTTTTAGTAAAAAATTGAAGAACTTAATACTCTCATATGTGGAGTGGTATACATGCAATATCAGATATTATATATGTACATATACAGATGAAAGGGTCCTGCAAATGGTATAGAATCTCATGATTTAATGGAAGCTTTCCATTAATAACTAGATTGAGGTACCCACATATCTCTTGTAACCGTGCATCTAAACCCTTCAAAGATGTAAGCTTCCCAGTGACCTGTGTATGTTGGACAAAAAATAACTAACATTCATTTCTTTCCCTTTTGATAATCAAATCAAATAATAAATATTGATCAAATAATAACTATTTGATATTATATATCTCCACCTTTTCCTTGTTTTCCACATCAAGATTTTCTTACCTACTGCCTAAAAAATTTTATTCCATGGAAAACCCAAAAAGTAATAAAACATTCATCAAATCACTCACATCTTTTCCAACTTCTCATAAAACTAGTAATGTTTTCAATATTTTTCTAAATTGTTTACCAAACACATAATAAAGGCAAAGAATGAAAGAACACATGCCTCTGTTGTGAGCGTGCTGATCTTTGTATCCTTTACATTCCTCAGCAAGTGCTCAACTCCTGTTGACAGCATCATCTTTTTTCTGAGCATGATGGAGAGAGAAAAGAGTGGGGGTAGGGGGTCACTGAAAAATATGATTTTCATATCATGGATTACCAATTTCCTCCACTTCATGAGCAGCAATTTCTGAAGGAACATGAACAAAATTCTTCTGGCTTTTTTGAGTAGCATTCTATGACCATATAAGCAGGCAACATGATGACAATGGAAAAAATTAGATTTTATTAACACGTCATAGAAAACTATATTTTATTCACATTGGATAAATTGTATGTGTTCAATCAGGCACAATAGGTAGATGAAAAGCTAGCGACGACAATAGTCTTACCTCCTTAACTTCTTTAACTGCACAGTAAGCTTTAGTGAGTATTCCCAGCTCCTTAGGTTGGACATCTATTATTACCAACACATGATTTGGGACGTAGCTGCATTTACAGGAAGTATTAGCCAATAAGAAATAAAGATATAAGCTAAAAAAACAAGGAAATAAAATTTACAATTAATATAGCTTAAAGTCTTAAACTGTAGTAATTTTCTTCAAGACAGTGCTGATCATAGGTCTGTACACAATAGTGTAGTAGGATTAAAGGGTTGTGAGATGTTGCTCAGGTTTGTTATGTTTGGACTTAAACACTTTGTTTAGCTTTCTATTTGCCCCACTTGTGAATGACCCCTTGATTATAGGTCTTCTTGTTTCCTACATTTTTTTATTGTGTTGTACTGTTTTATACACTGTCTATACCTGAATATGAATCCATGTCCTTTACGCGATTTCATTTATAAATCTTTACATTACTATTTCGAAAATGTTAACACTATACAGATTTATGCCTTCAGAACGACATTGAGTAGGCATAAACTTTGAAACTAGGGCTCCAACAAGGGGGGAAATAGAAGATGACAAAACATTGAAACGTACTCGATCCATTGGTCAACAAGTAATCATTAATATGTCATTAGAAAGTTTTTTCTCAAAAGGAAAAAAAAGAAAGAGTTAGAATGATTTGGCTCGAGTCAAGTAGTCGACTAAATATAGAAAAAGGCATAAAAATATTATCCCCTCTTTTGGTTTCTCTAGGGAAGAAATGAGGAATGGGGGTAGATATATGTCAAATTGAAGAACACATATATTAAATCTTACTCAGTAAATAAGCCATGAATATCTAAGTCATTCTCCCTCAACTTTGGACCCGTGCTATACTAACCCACAACATGCTCCTTGGCTGCACAAATTTCAAAAATTTGTATAAAAAACAACTATCAGTAGTACCCATATCTCTACTAATAAATATATCATGAGAAACTTTAAGGATGAGTAAATGTAATTAACCTTATTATTATTTATGCACATTCAGCAGAAATTATAAAAAACATCAGCCGAATCAAATAACGCTAACCAAAATTCCAATGGAAATAATCCATTTCAGTGATACACAAAACAAAGTAATGAATTAGATTAATTAACATCATCATCATCATCATCATCATCATAATAATAATAATAATAATAATAATAATATATGTGAGTACTTCACTAACAACTTAAGCACGCACATCCGTAGGGAGTGAGGGCTACGGATGTATCTAAAAGAAGCTGTAACCTTGAATACTTGGAAAATTAGGTTTTAACCTCAAATCTTTAATCTACATACACTGATTCACACCTTGACTTAGCAAATTTCGCCAAAAAAAACCTACACTAATTAAAACTCTAATGTTTAATATTTAATCTTTAATCTTTAATATGAGCAAGATTAACTACACTAATTGAAACTCTAATATTTAGCCAAAAAAATCAAATTTCGGAATATAAATTTTAAAATAAAAAACATACCTTCACTTAGCAACCTTGAATCTATACAAAACGCCGGCGAACTTGATAGGCTAAGGCTAATAAAAGGGAGATGAGGTGCATTTGAGCTAGAAGGTTTAAGATTTTGTGCGGAGGCTAGGGTTGAGGGGGGAGGAGATGAGGAGCGAAGATGAGAGGAACAGAGGGGTTGATCAGTGAGCGTGGGTTTGGGGGCTCAAGCGGCGACCTTGAAAGCTGAGTAGAGGGGTTGATCAGTGAGAACTTGAGAGGCTATGGCTAGTAGAGGCTAGGGCTCATGTGTGTTTGAGCTAGTGGGTTGAGCGTGGGAGGAGATGAGAGAGCGAGGATCGAGCTAGATGATAGGGGACTAGGTGCGAAGAGATGAGAGAGCGAGGATCGAGCTTGGGAGGAGAATGAGGTGCGAAGAGATGAGAGGAGCAGAGGGGATGATTTTGGGCGCTTGAGAAAGGGGGAGAGATGGGAGAGAGAAGAATAAAGGGGAAAAAAGGGATATCGTAAAAATTAGAGAGGGAGAGGAGAGCGAAAGTGAAAATAAAAAAGGGGGAGAATGAAAATTTTATCCCGCTCGTATTTTCGTGCCCTAAATTAACAATTGTCTCGGTTTGACACCGTTACAATCATACCGCTACCAATGTAACGGTTTAAAACCGTGACAATGTTACAAATTAAGTGTTATAAGCTAACAAATCGTGCCATTTTTTCCTTGTTTCGGTTCAAAACTGTTACAACTTATTGTGACGGTTTAAAACCGTGACAAAGGCTCCGCGCATTTTAGTGACATTTTGCCCAATTTGGTGTAGTGTAGACTTGAGGGTGACCAGGAGGAGGTCACCTTTACCGATGCCCAAGGAGTTCTCCGGTGCAGCCCTCATCATGATGACTGGGCGGACCTCGACAGGTACGGTGAGGATGGGGTGGACCGCGGTCGGGCGATAGTCTACCGAGATGTTACCCGGGCTGCTCCGGTCCCGGATGTTCCTTGGCTCTTGATGGAGCCTGTTTCTCACGAGATCCGTCGACAATCTCTGGTATGTCTTCTTATCGTGTATTTTATTTGTTCGATTATTTATGTCGTTTCCTGCATGTATTTAAACAATTTTTGTGTTTAGTATGCATGTCTGCCTAGAAATAACGTCCGATTTAGTGAACACATACTTTTACTTGTGATACCCTTTAGAAAATTACATATTTTACCCTTATAACCCTATAACTCTCATAATTACACTAAAGTACCCTCAGGTTTTAGAAAATTACATAATTTACCCTTATAACCCTATAACTCTCATAATTACACCAAAGTACCCTCAGGTTTTGGAAAATTACATAATTTACCCTTCTAACCTTATAACTCTCATAATTGCACCAAAGTACCCTAAGGTTTTGGAAAATTACATAATTTACCCTTATAACCCTATAACTCTCATAATTACACCAAAGTACCCTCAAGTTTTGGAAAATTACATAATTTACCCTTATAACCCTATAACTCTCATAATTACACCAAAGTACCCTCAGGTTTTGGAAAATTACATAATTTACCCTTATAACCCTATAACTCTCGTAATTATACCAAAGTACCCTCAAGTTACTTATATTTATATCTCCGTTTTGTCTGCAGTGAGTCGGCCGAGGTTGGGGGTTCTCCCAACGCTATTTTTTTGGAGTGGCGACAGGCTCCGGCCCTTGTCCAGGAGTTGTTCCTTGCAACTCCATTTGGCCCTCTTTTCGACTCCCTCCCGGATTGGGTATCTAGGGCGGCGGTGTTGGCGTTGGCTTCTCATTGGTGGGACACCACTCATACCTTCCACTAGAGCTGGGGGGAGATGACGATTCCTTGTAACTCCATTTGGCCCTCTTTTCGACGCCCTCCCGGAGCGGGTATCTAGGGCACCGGTGTTGGTGTCGGCGTTGGCTTCTTATTGGTGGGACACCACTCATACCTTCCACTAGAGTTGGGGGGGGAGATGACCATGACCCCCTGGACCTATTTGCTCTGATCGAGATTCCTTCAGGGGGAGTCCCTATCCAGATCGATGTCCCTTTGTGTCTGACGGCAGAGGGTATCGTTGGTGCACTTAGATGGTTTTTGGAGCGACGGAGTTTTGGTAATACGATACCCCGAGCGGTATTGGTTACACGTCTGGCGACAGAGAGAGCTCGCCTGGTTGCTTTGGGAGTGCCGATGACCCGATAGGAGGCGCGCCAATATGCCCGCGTCCTTCTTTTGCTGACGTTTTATGATTTGTTCGAGGCCCGAGGGGGGGACACAGCCCATCTCTGGTGGCTGCCTTATCTTCGAGATTTTAGCATTATGTTCGATTACGACTAGGGCGGCTTTATTCTTGCTGTTCTTTACGATGCTATGGACCAGGTTTCCCGTTGTTTGGCCCTGAACCTCAAGGGCTTCTCATTGCTGTGGGAGGTATAAATTTATGCCCTTTCATCTTTGTTTCAGTCCTTTACATATTATCTGTTAATTGTTGCTGATATTCTTTATGTCTCCTCTTCAGAGTTGGTTCGTGGCTTATACCCGTCTGGGTCTCGCCTAGGTGGATCTCTTCGTTGAGAACGAGGATCATTTCCCCTTCTCCGCCGATTCATCGCGGGGAACTATAGAGCTCCTTATGTCTATCGGACCTGGGAGACTGATGATGCTGCTATTCATGACCTGCTGGAAGAGCAGGTAAATATCTTAGTATTCCTTTCTTTCCATAAAATAAAAAAATAGAAATAAAAATAACTGAAATAAAATTTTGTTCTTTTGTTCAAATTGAGTGGGCCCCTTGGGGTGATCTGGGTCTCCACTTCGGGTATGGTCGGGCTTTGACTATCTCGAGGACCAGGCGGCTTATCAGGAACGAGTACGGCCTTCACTTTTATTTGGACGAGAGGGTTATTCACCAGCATACACTGGCCTAGTGGTCCCGAGTTCTTTTATTCCCACCAGTTTTGATGAGGCGGACGGGTGAGATCGATCCGGTGACGGTGCAGGCTCTAGTTGACGGGCTTGGCTTTCAGACATTCACCGAGGAGGGAGACTACACTGCCTTCGCTGCCCGTTACTTAATGAGGGAGCGGAAGGGGACTTGAGGGCGGGTCTTCTACGAGAGGTACCGGGAGTTAGGAGGCGATCCCAACTACATATGAGGACAGACCTATTTGTCCAGGACGGTCCCCGGTCATCTGCCGCATGTCCCTGATCAGAGGGATAATATTTTGGATTCCGATAACGATGACCCCGAGGGAGAGAGGGACGTTCCCGCCGCCACCGAGGGCGGTGATGATAGACCTGAGGGAGGTGGGGCAACAGCGGTTCCAGAGCAGCCTCCTCAGACGACACCCATGGAGGAGCAGCGTGTTGAGGGTTTTGAGTTTCCTACCGGTTCGTCGGTATCTTCGGGGGGCTATTTTTGATGCTGCTGACGCTGCTGAGAGAGGGGGAGCAGATTTTTCTGAGCGGTCCTGGGAGCCTGCAGACTTCAGGGTCGATTATGAGCAGTTTGGACGGACCCCTCCTGCCGCTGCGACCACTCCTTCTAGCGGGGTCCCGCTTCTGAGAGAGACGGCCGTTGTGGACCCTCCGGGTGTCCGCACTTATGCCACGCTGACTCCTCTTCCATCAGCTGCCATGGGCCCTCTGGCCGATCTCCAGGTCTTGGTGGCTCATCCTCTCGACCTCCTCTATTCCCGATTAGCGAGGAGGGTGGGTCTACTTCTGCTGCTATACCGACGGGTTCGTCTGTTCATCCGATAGATTTGCCACCACTCCTTCGGGGACATTTCTTATGTTGGCGCCGGTCTACGTCGATATATAGTGCCCGAGTATCCCCTTCCCGAGGATACATTCGATTACTTGGGTAGTCGTCCTGATGATGAGGTATATGTTTTTTCTTCCCTCAATATCCCTTCATACCCATGTTTATTTATTTTAACTGTGCTGATTCTTTTTTCTTTTCTTTTACAGCGGGTGAGCGTGTGTGTGGCGGATCTGAGAGCTTGGCATTCCCAGTATCTCTACAGCTGGAACCTTTTCCAGTACGTTGGTCGAGACCCCACGATATACATGCGCGACTATCAGAGGGCGATCGATATTTCCCTGCGGGCAGATGACCCTCTGTCTTCCTCTCGTGCTCGGACGGAGTCTCGGAGAAGCAGTAGCCGGACCTCCAGGCGATCTCAGTCTTCGGTGATTCACCCCACGGCTCCGGTCCAGTCGACGGGGCCCTCCTAGGTAGCAATTCCCTCTCGTTCGGACGTCCCAGTGGTCAATCCTACTCCTGAGGAGGGTTTGGGTGACAGTGGGAGCGTGTCGAAGCGCGCTCGGAGAGATTAGCTTTTCTTTCATGCATTTAGTTAGTTTCAAACAGATATGTAGTTTTTTTATTTTTAGACATTAGACTTAGATTTTGTTAGTAGTTCCTTAGTTTTTTTAAAACTGTTTTTATGTGATTTTATAAAAATCTTTATTTGTGTTGGTGATATATATCTATTCCCTATATATGATGAAAGATATAATTATATGAATCAGTAATTTAGGAGTCATACCTTGTAACGCGGTGGTACTTAGGGTCCCTGCAAAAGAACGTAGTGAGCAAAAAATGCATTCAAAAGTGATTCTTTTGGCAAAAATGACTCTTATGTGTAAGAAAGGCAAAAAACAGGGTTATCCACATAAGATTGTCGCACGACAATCCCTCTTGGATATGGGTTTATCGCCCGACAAACAGGTACAAGACCCTCTTTTTTTGCTATAAGTACATCCATCTGCCTTCCTTCATCCCCACACCTCTCCAAAATGTCTTCTTATTTTACAAATTCTGATTTTTCTTATGTTGAAGCCTGAAATGCTTTGATATCTTCTGAGAATGGCTTCAACTTTGGTGCATTCAGTCCTTTAGCGAGCAGGTGCTATCGTCTTATAGATTTTTCCTTTTTGTTAGGCGCTTTGTATTTCTGGAGCCCTGTGGATCATCTTTTCCGTTTTGAGTTAGATGAGCTCTGCCCGACTTACGAGGAGTTTTCCTGACTGTTGCGGTCTGACGTTCATCTCTCGATGGCTGTTTCCATAGAAAAAATTGGTCCTCGAGATATGCTGATTGCTCTGTTAGTCGTTCCCCAAGCGGCCTGTGATGGTTTTATTATCGACGGGCTTCTTGACCTCCACAAAATGGTGAGGTTATTTCATTGTTACGAAGAGAGAGCCTCTTATAGCATGGGGCGTACTGCGGCAGCCTTAATCTGTCTTGTTCCTGATATGCTACTGGTGACGGGCTCTTCTCGTGTTGATCCGACTATTCTGAGTTTGATTTACCAGGATAGGAATAGAGAGTCTATATTGCCCATCGTTCTTGCAGAGACTCTGAACGACCTACATGATCTTCAAAGGGGAGCTTCACCCTTCTTCAGGGGAAGTCCGCGTCTACTATACAAGTGGCTGTTGGAGCGTTTCCGATCGGTAGGTTTCAATGGGGTTCGACTAGACAACCCGACGCACTTCTTTCGTTATCCCCTCTTTGGTGTTTTGACCATGTCTTCCTCTGATTGGACAGTGTGATTTTCAGAGAATTTTTGGGCTATTTGGTGGAACATTCCTTGGTGGAAGCTGAGGGTGATGGTGCTTAGTACCGGAGGGAAGAATTACGTTCGGCTCCGTGGGCTCTGGTTCACTTCCTTTTATCTCCCAGGACGTCTTTTTCAGCAGTTCAACGTTTCTCAGGACATTACCCTCGGCCTGAACAACTTTTCTTCCATGTCTAAGTTTGTGACCCAGCATGTTTCTTTATCAGTGGAGAGAATGTGGCGTGCTCGACTGACTCGTCAGTTCAACTATGCCCATTTTAGTATTACCCGGCCCCTCCGGGCTGACATCATCCGTTCTCATTGGGGGTCTCTGGAAGGGGAGCTGATTGACGATCCCTTCCAAATGGAGTGGTTCCGGTTCATGGATTCTGAGCCCACAGTTGAGAGCATCATCTTTGCGTACCAGATCCTGGATGAGGCTCGAATTAATTTGGCCACTGAGGATCCTACTTGGCCAACCCCTAGGGATTAGGTTTTTTTTGTATATTGTATCTCCTTTGTAACTTTCGGTGTTCTGAACCACCTTAATAATATACGATGGACTGTTTTATGAGAAATAACTTTTTTTACAATGTTTAAACCAGGCCTGAAGTCACTTCTCAGGTTGCCTACGTTCCTCTTTTGATTTTTCAAAAACACAAGTTTGGGTTGGGGCTCAGGTTTACGTAGTTCTTATCTATACATGTTACATCTATTGATAATACTTTTTCAAACGATCCATGTTGACTGATGAATGTAGTAATTGTCCGTCAAAGTCAATGAGTATGGCGGCACCCCCTGTGTCAATCTCTTTGACGATGTACGGCCCTGTCTATTTCTGTCCGAACTTTCCCTTTGGGTCTCTGGCTGGCTCTCGAATTTCTTTCAACACGATGTCGTTCTCATTGATACCTCGAGTCTTTACTTTCTGGTTAAATGCTTGAGCGATTCTCTTCTAATACCCTTGGTGGTGGTATGAGGCTCTCAATCTCTTCTCATCTAGCAAGGCCAGCTCGTTGTAACGTGCCTGGGCCCAGTCCAGCTCGTTAACTTGATTCTCTAGCATTACTCTGAGGGAGGGGACCTCTAATTCAACAGGGAGGACTGCTTCCATCCCGTATGTAAGGGAGAATGGGGTTGCTCCGGTAGAGACCCTCTCGATGGTGCAGTATCCCCACAATGCATATGGTAATTTTTCGGGCCAGTCTCGATAGGTGTCGGTCATCTTGCTTAGGATATTCTTCAGGTTCTTATTGGCGGCCTCAACTGCCCCATTGGCTTGTGGTTTGTATGGCGAAGATCTGTGTCTGGTAATACCGTATTCCTCCATGACTGTATTAACCTCTCCTTCGAAGTGGGTGCCGTTGTCCGAGATGATCTCGTGTGGGACCCCATACCGATAGATGATATTTCGTTTGGTGAATCGGGCAACTTTTCTGACGTCAAGGGTTTGGAAAGACTCGGCTTCTACCCATTTGGTGAAGTAGTTGATGGCCACTAGTATGAATTCATGGCCGTTGCTGACTTTGGGTGAAATCTTTCCAATGATGTCGATTCCTTAGGTTGCGAAAGGCCAGGAAGCAGTCATGTTGTACAACTCTTTCGGAGGAAGTTTCTGAGATTTAGCAGAGATTTGGCACTTGTGACAACGGCGTACAACCGTACATGGTTAACGCAGTCGTTCTGCAGGGTAGACCGGTAATAACCTTATCTGATGATTTTGCGGGCAAGTGTATGATCGCTCATATGAGGTCCACAATCGCCCCCATGTATCTGATCCATCATTTTGACAGATTCTTCTTCAGTGAGACATTGGAGATAGGTCCAGTCGTAGTTCCTTTTATACAGCCTTCCGGCACAAAGTATGAACCTTGATGCTAATCTCCTGAGTGTGACCCGCGTTCTCTTGTCTGTTTCCTCGAGATACCGATGATTTTTCAATAGGTTCCAGATGTCGTGAAACCAAGTGGTTGAGTCCCCATTCTTTTCATTCTCTACCTCAAGGGCCATGCAGTGTGCTGGTCCTGATCTTCTTTGTACGGTAAAAGTTATTTCTTCTATCCCCTCCGGGATATCAATCATAGATGCCAGGGTTGCTAGTGCGTCAGCAAAACTGTTTTGTGACCTGGGGACATAGTAAAACTCCGAATGCTCAAATCTTCATGCGACATCCTCCGGTTGGGCAAGGTATGGCACTAACTTCTCATCTCTGATCTTCTATTCGTTTAGAACTTGGTGGACTACTAATGCCGAATCTCCGTACACTTGTATTCTCTTTATACCTTTTTGGAGCGCGATCTCTAATCCGATTATACAGGCTTCATACTCGGCCACATTGTTGGTGCAGAAGAAGTCTAGACGATATGATACCGGGGAGTGGGTTTGGTCTGGAGAGACTAACAGGATGCCTATCCCGTTCTCGTTTCGGTTAGCGGCCCCGTCAAAGTACAATTTCCAGTCTTCATCGATCTCGATATTCATGATAGTTTCATCTGGGAACTCGACTTCTTCGAACATATCCCCCAATATTGGATTGTGGGCTAGGTAGTCAGCTATGATCTTGCCTTTGACTGCCTTCTGGGTTATGTAGGTAATGTCGAATTCGGTGAGTAGGAATAACCATTTTGCTATACGGTTTGAAAGAGCTGGTTTCTCGAATAGGTATTTTAGCGGATCTATTCGTGATGCCAAGATGACCGGGAAAACCAGCATGTAGTGCCGTAATTTCTGTGTTACCCAAACAAGAGCGGTGCATGATTTCTCCAATGACATGTAGTTTATCTCAAATGGGGACATTTTTTTGCTGATGTAGTAGATGGCCTGTTCTTTTCGGGTATCAATCACATGTTGGGCTAGCATGGCTCCTATAGCCGAATTAATGACTGTTAGGTATAGGATTAGTGGTAGCTCGGTCTGTGGTGGGGCTAATACTGGAGGGTTGGAGAAGTAGTCTTTGATTCTATCAAAAGCCTCATGGCACTGATCGTCCTATTCTCCTGGTGAAGACTTCCTCAGGAATTCGAAGATGGGTTCGTAAGTCTGAGTAAGTTGAGAGATAACCTGCTGATGTACCGTAAATTACTCAAAAATCCCCAGACTTCTTTCTCAGTACGAGGTTCGGGCATATCTCGCATAGCTCGAACCTTGGCAGGGTCTAGCTCGATTCCTTTTTTACTGATGACATAGCCCAGGAGTTTTCCATTGGTTACCCTAAACACACATTTCTGCGGATTGAGTCTCATCTGGTACTGGCGGAAGTGGTCAAAAAAAGCTCGTAAGGCTGGTACATGGCCTTCCCTCTCCTTCGACTTGATTATCATATCGTCCATATATACTTCTACTTTTTTGTGAATCATGTCGTGGAAGATAACTGTAGCTGCCCTCTCATATGTTGCCCCGGCATTCTTCAGCCCGAATGGCATAACGGTGTAGCAATATGTTCCCCATGGCGTGATAAATGTCATTTTTTCTTGGTGCTCTGGGTGCATCTTGATCTGATTATACCCAGCGAAACCGTCTACGAACGACTTCAAGGCATGGTTGGCAATATTATCCACTATCAAATCAATGTTGGGTAATGAGAAATCGTCTTTTAGGCAAACTTTATTGAGATCTCGGTAATCTACACACATGCAGACCTTCCCATTTGCCTTTGGAATAGGCACAATCTTGGCTAACCATAAAGGGTACTTGATTACTCGCAAGAACCCCACACTCAGTTGTTTCATCACTTCTTCTTTTACTTTCAGGGACCATTCAGGCGTAAGTTTTTTCAATTTCTGCTTGACGGGCCTAAACTCCGGCTTGGTGTGTATCTCGTGTATTACTATCTGGCTGTTCAATCCTGGCATATCGGCATAAATCCTGGCATATTGGCATAGGATCAGGCGAAGATATCCATGTACTCCTTCAGAGTTTGTGTGAATTCTTCTCTTTCTGTCTCATTTAGATTCGCCCCAATACGAACTTCTTTCTTTTCCTCTTTTGTCCCGAGATTAATCACAAGAATGTCCCCTCTTCGCTCCGTATGCGCTGCTCCTCCTGTTCAGGGTGTTCATTTAGTCTTTATATTTCCATATAAGCAATTACATAATCAGAACTAACAGGATACCGCAAAATAGAATCTTCTTCATTAATAATAGTGCTTACAGGTACAAGTTTGAAAAGTAAATCTAGAAGAGACTCCTCCTTAGCCCTACCCTCACTCTTATCTCTTACCCTTACAATTTCACTATTTTCCCCCTTTTCCTGGTAATATGGATTAGCGTGTATTAAGTGTACATGGTCGTCTCTTGGCTCATCATCCTCTAGAGCCATGACGTCGAAGAGATCTCCGATCATTTCTTCCTCTTCATCGTCCTCGTCTTTATTTTCTTCTCTCGGCCCGATCGTTAACTTGGTAAAGAAGCTGTGTATAATATTTTCCTTGATATAAAGGTCCTCTTCATAGAAGATTTTCCATCCTGGAAGGTTATCTCCGTCGCTCTTTCTCCAAGGCTCCTGAAAGCCGCAAAAGGGGAAGTCCTCTCCTTCTTTGACAAAAAACCCATTAAGAGAGCTAAAACTCGGATATTGATGCCCTCGAGCCCTTTTCTCTTGGTTGTCTTCTTCGGTGTGTTGGTACCCCAACCTTTCTCTTTCATGCCTCGTTACTGGTTCTAAGGCCTGAAGTAATCCTGGCTGCCCCATTCCCAAGCTGGCTCCAGGTAAGTATTTCATCGTTCTCAGCATATTTGGGATTTTGGCGCTGAGACCGGGGATATTATCAGGGGAAAGATACTTGATTCTCTGGGTGGTGAGGGCTTGCACTTAAGACTCGTAAGAAAAGCCTCCCAGCTGTATGCTTTGACTCCCGATGCCCAAGACAGGTAATTCTAGATCCGCCAAGGTCCTTTCAGGATCTTCTTAGATGGTGCTTATCTTCCATTCGAACGGTATCTTAATCTTCTGGTGTAAGGAGGAGGGGAGTGCTCTTATATCGTGTAGCCATGCTCTTCCCAACAGGAGGTTAAAACTAGAGGGAATGTCTATGATTTGAAAGTCGGCCAAAAAGTTTCCGGGACCGACCATGAGATCAAGCTTCAAAGAACCCAGAACGGCCCTCCTAGTGTTGTCATAGGCTCTAACGGTTACAACTGATGGAGAAAGCTCTGAATCAAAAATACCCAAACATTTGGCTGTTTTCAAAGGGCATACATTTATGGTTGACCCATTGTCAATGAGGACCTGTGGCAGAATTTTTCCTCGGGTTCGGACAGTAATATGGAGGGCCAGACTGTGTTTCTTTCCCAGTGGAGATAAGTCTTCATCTGAAAATGACAAAGTTCTTTGGACTGTAAGCGACCCAATTATGTTTGGTAATTGTTCTGGCGTGGAATCTGGTGATATGACGGCCTCGTCTAGGAGTTTGATGAAGGCAGTCCTGTGAGGTTTGGAGGCAACCAAGAGACCCCAAATGGTGATGTGTGCCTGGGTTTTCTTCAACTGTTCCAGTACTCGATCCTCTCTTATTTCCTTAGGAGGCGGTGATTTCTCGGCATCCATTGGTGGTGGCTGATATACCCTTCCTGAACGGGTAATTTGCTGTATCCAAAGGGATGCTGGGTCTGATCCTTCTGAGGCTTCTGATGACTCTAGTTCCGTCGACCAACTGAAAGTCTTGGGGGAGGTCTCTGTCATACATATTATCTCATTGGGAAGGCCTCGGGGCTTCTATGGTTATTTCTTCTTATCCTGGGTCCATCCTATCCCAGATTTTTTGGGATTGGTTTTGATTGTAAGTGGTTGTGAGATCCCCTAATTGGCCTTTCCTAACCCCTGCCCGGGTAGAAAGTTCATCTTAGCCATCTACTGGTCAATTATCGGATTGAGGCCTGGTTCAACTTAAGTTCTTTTTGGCGATATAGCAGGTGATTTGTAGGCTGGGTCGTCTCGAATGAGTCCCACGGGATCAAAACCTTCTTCACCAGTGGTCAAAGCATTAATTCCTGCAGGTGGAGCATGGTTGGGAAGGGGGTTGTTAGTAACATTAGGACCGCCGGGTGCGGGAATGGTTCCAGATTCGATTAGGTCTTGGATAAGATGGCGAAGAGCCAAACAGCGTTCTGTGTCATGGCCCGCAGTTTGATGGTACGCACAATTCTCATTCATTCTCCAGGTTCTGGGAATAGGGTTTGGTGGGGGGCACGGGTTGAGTGGAGTGATTAGTCCGGCCTTTCGGAGTAGTTCTAAGCTTTTGACCAAGGTAGTGGGAAGGGTACAGAAGTTTCTCCTTTTCTTAACCTCGGTGCTCAAAGAGTCTCCTTGTGCAGGCCAACTCATCGGAGGTGCTTGTTGTGGCTGCTGAAATGGGTTTTGTTGATAGGGGTATGAGCTTAGTTTGTTTACGGTTGAAGTGGTCGTCTTTCTCCCGGTGTATGAGGCTTTCTTGGTGTCGATCTCTGCTTTCTTGGCCAGCTCTTCTTCTACTTGTGACCCCATGCTTAACAGGGCTCTGAAGTATGGGAATACATGTTTTCCCATGCAACTCAATACAGCTGGAGTGAAATTCTTCTGTATGATCTCCAACTGCTCTTCTTCATCGGGTCGTTTGGACATTTGGGAGGCCATCTCTCTCCAGCGTGTGACGAAATCGCTGAAGCTTTCCTTCTCGCCTTGCTTGGCCATTTCCAGGTGTTTGCAAGTAATTTCTAAATCTTCGTTGGACCCATATTTAGTCATGAACTCCTTGACAATATCTCCCCAAGTCTTTGTGTGGTGTCTCTCTAGATCAAAAAACCATCTCAGGGCGGCCCCCGTGAGAGTCATGTGAAAGGCTTGAGCTAATTTCGGCTCTCCACAATCGGACACTTGCATGGATCTGATGTAGAATTGAAGATGAATTTTAGGGGGTGTGGTTCCTGTGAACTTGGTGATGGAAGGGGGCTTGAATCCCTGGGGTAATCTTGCCTCTGGGTAAAGGGAGAAGGCATTCATATCTGTAATTTTGTCTGCTCCTTTTATTAGGGATACTCCTTTCTGCAGGACCCTCATCTGTTGCTTCAGCCTTTTCATTTCTTCACTTTCTCTTGATGCCTCGTCGGGCTGTTTTCGAGCTATAACCGATTCTGCATACACTGCCTGGAGTCGGTTGATATCTGGGTATTCATTAGAAGGGGCTATTGGGGCCGGGGGCGGAATAAGCCTTATAGGAACTTGTGGCCATGGTTGGTATTGGGGATCAAAACCCAGTTGGGGTTGCGGCCAGACGATGGGTGGCTCTTATTATTGATAAATGGAGCCTGAATCTAGGGCCCATTGATTCTGATTATTGGGATCGATTTGAATAGGACCGGCTGTGACAGGACCCGTTTGTGGTGGGTTGGTTCCTTGGACTAGGGGAAGTATTTGTGATGACTGCCCTTGATTCGGATCTTGGTTCGGTGGTAGTCGTCCAAACCCTAGAGATGTGGTTCGTTCAGTTGACAATTCCTCTATTCGAATTTGGGTATCTTGTTGCTCGGTCGTGAGGTTTGCTAAATTCTAGCTGACGGTCATGAGCAAATGATGCATCTCGGCTAAGGTTGGCTGAACTGCTGACGCCTCGGCTAGGCTTTGATCCATTTGATTCTCACTTATGTCAGTCATGTCGGATGTGCTTGGTCTCACTAATCTTCTAGTATGATCTCGACCGGCTCAACCTTTCAGACTGTCGTCGAATTACGGCTGTAGACGAAACCACGTGGTGAAGATGAAGGAAGACTATAACGCGACTCGATTTTTGCCAAAGGAATCACTAAAATCGCCGAGAAAAGACTCGGGTTTTTTAAAAAGGCGGTGTAAAGTAAGCCATAAGGTTGTACATCCCCTACGACCATTTGACAAGTGTTTTAGCTGACTTAATCTTATATGCAGCGCAAGTGTACGAACGGTTAAGGCTTCAGGCTCCCTCATTTTTGGCAAGACCTTGTGATATACCCCAGGGGCGGGTACGTGCAAGAGCCTTTTGATATACTTACCGGGTACGTGAGTGTTCTCGTCACTCGATATACCTCGGGGGCATACTTGGCCAAGGAGAATGGAAGTAAATGCTTTCGGTTTATGTTGGCCCAAGCAAGCCAACTCCCTACTCAATTATAATACTTCCGAGGGTTTGGGGTAAATTCACACTCGTAGGACTAATGCATGATTTGTGAAAGTGCGTGCGAAGTTCGAAAGGTTGGTTTTCATAAATATCATTATTTTTATTACGTATTTTTGAAAACTTCTATTTTTAGAAAAATGTTTCTTCTCAATCAATTAACATTAGTAGGAAAAGCAGTAAAGCAAATATTCAACAAATAAACAAAAAGTCCACATATAAGAGTCTAGTTTTCTAGTGTCCTCAGCAGAGTCGCCACCGTGAGAATCTGCAAATGCAACGCCCCGGGTCTCGCTCCCGTTCAAGGGCGTCTGAAACGTCGGAAAGGATTCCGTCGTTCCATTTGCTTCGTTATGTTGATAATCCAATATCAGGTGTCCCTCTATCCTATTTCTAGATGCAAGAGAGTTCGTTTAGAGTCGCCGGTACATTTTACGAGAAAACAGACAAAATAGTTGTGTAAGAGGAAAGGCTACAGATTAGCCTTTCTTTACACGTTTGTTTACGAAACCAGGATTCTATGGGGTTCGGAAACTATGTTACGGATTGGAAAGGTGTTAAGCACCCATTCCGCCCTTTTGGTCTCTAGTGGTCTTTATATGTTTATTTTATGTTGAAAAACTTGGATGCTTTTATTAACAGTCTACTACTTTCTAAGTGAAAAAATCCTAATTTCTGGGAAAAGCGGGGAAAGGGATAAAAACCTTTGTGTTTCAAAATTCAGTGTTTTGTTTTGGAAGATGTAAATACAAGTGACAAAAGGTTGTTTCAGGGAGAGTTTCCCGTTTTATTTCTCAGATAATAACGGTTTTCTCGGGTTTCAACTTCTTTTGGAAAAGTTTGAATCCTGTATTGAGACTAATTTAATATGAAATTAGAACTCTTGAGGGGAGTCCTACCAGACATATCACAGTCTATGAAAGAAATAGGATATACCGGGTTTTTAACTCCTAAGTAAGTTTTACCAGTTTGGGTTTGGAAAACAGAATTTTGTCCAGATGATAATGTACTTACTCTTCTGGTTTTGTCAATGATTTTATCAAGGTCCTTTGTTTTGAAACAGTAGACTATTTATAACTTGGCAATAAGTTTATTCAAATAAAACGTGGACAGAACAACGGAAGTAAAACGAGTACACAGACATATAATTTAAATATTAGAAGAGATTTTCTTTACCTTCCCGACGAGAATAATAATAATAAGAAAGAAAATATAATATGGCAGAGAGATCTCCGACGATAATGATCTTTTCCTTCTTCAAATATTTCCGAGAATTCGATTCCAGAAACGAGACGGGTCGAGTGTCGAGAATAGATTCGATAATTCTTCAGAGATAAAACGATAGTAGAAAATACTTGATAAAAGAACAGAAAATCAGATTTAAAACTAAGAATTCTTAGCTCCCAAGTTGCTGCCCCTGAACCCTTGGGGGTGTTGGCCTATTTATAGTGGTGGGAAGAGTATGTCGTGCGACACTTCCCCATAAAGGGCATGTGTCGCGCGATAGTGTGTACCATGTTGCGCGACAAACGGCTGAAGTGATGTTTTTGACAGACTGATGTGTCAGAGAGTGGATGGTCTGGTGTCAGAGGGGTTTGTCGCGCGGCACAAGGGAGATTGTTGCGCGACATACTGATTTGTCGTCGGACAAATTCTCTTAAAAATAGGTTTGTTTGGCCAACAATCCCTTTCAGGGCAGTTTCGAGGTGTTCGGGTGGGTCCCGGACTCCAAAAACAGTACTTTTCAAAGGTCGTTAGGGTTCTTGCGGGGGTCACGGATCGGGGTGTCTACAGAGGTACTAATAATGGTGGTAGATGTGGTGCTTACAATCCTGATACTGATAACCAACATGATGGTAGTATGTTATGGCGCGGAGATGATAATTATTATGCCATATAAGACACATACCATGGATATCGACCTGGAATAAGTGAGTAGCATAGGCATTTAGTATATCTAACTAGGGAACCTAGTTATAATGAGTATTCTAATGGCTATGACCCCTATTCACAAAGCTATCGGCGCATTGATGATCAACTACAGAGCTTAAACTCAAGCCAACACTATTAAGATGGACATGGATACAAATATGATTATGATATTCGTAAACATAGCATCTTACGAGGAGGAATATGTAGTTATAGTTTTGGCACTGGTTAAGAGGTTCTGCATAAGATTATGCTAGTAATAGGGGATCAAATAAAAATATTGCTACTCGTGGTGATTATTATGAAAGTGATCGTGGAACGTATCATGATAGATCTTTATGTAGCAGCGATTATTGGGGATTTAGGTACTATCATCACCATAGCCGACCAAATTTTTCTGATTACGGCTCATCTAGCCAGTCCTCTTATCCTTACCCCACAGGTGTCAATTCTCTACATTTTTTATATTCTCATTCCTCATCCCTGGAATCCTTGAGTAATGATGATAATTATAATCTTTATTATTATTCTAGGCCTAACTTAATTTATATTTAAGATATTTGTGCTTTATAAGATTATGTTGTTATATATTTATTGAATTATGATGTAATATTATATTACCAAGTGCGATAGATGATGGTATTTCGACGTAGGCTATGTAATTTATATTAGATAATGTTATTATGCTTATTTAATTGATCCATTTTATTAATCTCATACTTTAGAATTTTTTCCATATTTTTTTATGATTTTTTTGGTTTTTTAAATAATGAATCGGTTCGTATCGCCAAAACTAAAACCGAAACCGATATCCGAGTTGAAAATTGAATGCCTGAGTTAGCCTCCGAAACCGCGACTTTGAACCATACAGGTTTAAAGTTCTGGCATGAACCCTAAGCATTTTGTATTGGCACTACAAGAAGTTCAAACTCTCAAGTAACTCTCTTAGCAGTATTGAAGAATGAACCTCCACCTTGGTCAGATGAACAAACCAAGTGTGTTCAGAACCTCAAGGAGTTAACCCAGAGTTTACCTCCCCTCTAGATTCCTTCTGATGGCAAGCGTATCATACAGACAGATGACAGCAATGAATTTTGGGCAGCTATTTTAATTGAAGAACTCAATGGCAAGCGTATCCTAGACAGTTGCTTCGCGAAGAATTAATTAAGTTGCTCCCAGAAAAAGGCTTTCGCTTGACATACTTCCATTTTCGTTTTCCTTTAAAGGGTTTTGAAGACTTCTTTGGAAATTGCTGAGGAAAATTGTCAGAACGTTTCTTGTGGTAAGAGCCTTTTTTGAAATGGGCCTTCTTCTTTGTCTTACAATCACAAGAAGAATTCTTGATCACTTTCCACAATCTAAGCAGAGTTCCAGATGAATCTCAAGCTCATCCAGCAGGCGCCACAATCTAGCAGTGGTATTCCTACAACCTGGCAAAGACAGCTCGTGAACCATACAACCTTGATTTTGTCTATTTTCTGAACTACATCTGTTTCATGAATGAAGTGGACGTTATTAAGATCCCAGAACATATCAAGTATGGCCTTGATACTTGGGATGATTCCTTCAATGTTCAGTGCAACGACCTTGCAATCCACTTGTTTAATTATGCTGAAGGTCATTTCTGATCCATCGGATCACAGAGTTCTAACATCGATGCATATGTCATTGGACCTTCCTCCTCAGATGATGAACCAGTTCACAACGACCATTACGATAATCATTTTGATCCTAACTCCAGCAATGAAACAAATTGAAGGTTTTTATTTGACTTAGTGACTCAGCTGTTCGACTCAGTGTCGGCAAAATAATCTTCTCGAGTTAGCCCAATGGTCCATGATGTAAAATAAAGTTGATGGAGACATAAATACAGAATCGTTTGATTTTGCGTATAGATTGAACAAAAAACTTTTGCTAAAACCCTATAAGAATAAAGGGATTTCACCTTTGTAGATCATGTAAAGGATCCATATGAGGAGACTAGGGTTTGAAAGCATCAGATTGCGATTTGGTTAGATTTTTTTAATTCTCACTAGACTGCGAAAATCGATTATTTTTGCCACCAAAACGACTTCTGATCGTCCTGATTTTTTGCGTTTTTTATTTGTAACGTTGCGTTCCAAATGACATATCCAAAAATCAGCCCGATCCAACGGTGCGATCAAAAGTTACGATTGATTTACGACTGCTGTGCCAAAAACCTAAAGATCTTCTATCGTATTCCTTCCGCTATCAAATCTTGCACCGAGTGTGGGCTACGGTATCACTAAGATTTTTTCCTCTCTCAATAGAACAAATCCTAACTCATGAGAATTATTGTTATTATAAGAAGAGACAAGGCCGGCGTATATATAAGGCTACGATAGGGACTTTAAGGAGAAATAAGTTTGGGCTTCCTATGGAAAGCTGGAATCCTAATTCCACTATGAATTAGTTCTTTCCATAAATTATAATTCACACCACTAAAGAATTATAATTGCACTCCCGTCCTTATCTCAAAATTATATTTCGAGCTCCTTATTATTCTCCCCACGTTAAGATTACAGATAACCGTCATTTAAATTAAATTATTGACAATTATATTTAAATGACTTCTTAATCCTTGAGCCTACCACTTAACTTATTTGACATGTCGGATTAACATAATCCACCTGCAGCGTTTGACATAATTAAAACTTATAAGTTTCTCAAGGGGCTATCATCAATCCCTATACCGGGACGTGGATTCCGTTAATAATTAATATTCATCATACATATAGTGTCGTCATCCAATTCACGAAGATTATTGATCCATAAATGAATCTCACTCTTAATGAGTCAAAACAACAAACACTATATATATATATGTCTATTAATTATTTCAAGATTAAGAGCATAAGTAATCATAATAACTATGTGATTTTAAATTGTTTTATATAGTCAGTATAAAAATAATTAACCCAAACTGGTCCTATTCAATATACACAAAGTGTACTAGCACAACGAGTTAAAACTATACCGTTTCCTGTAGTCAAAATAAACTACTAAAACTTATGCTACAATCTTACCGATGAGTGTCCAATTCCATCTAAGACTGTGAACCATTAAACTTATATTCCATAAGAACCGATGATATGATCTTTTGTGTGTAAGCTATACTCTACACACCAAATCATCTACTATATAGAATAAAAGACACACATGCACAATATTTAAATAAATAATACAATGAAACCATTGCCCATAAAGATTCTCATTAAAATAGCAAAACCAAGCTTATAACATATCTTAACCAATAAGAAAATTATGGCTTTTAGTATATCACTCTAACAAAAGTGTGCTCGCGTGATTTGTTTTAGTGTGCTGTCATTTCCTTTCTTTTGTAGAAGTAGATTCTTTCTACTTTAATTCGCTTTTAGGCTGTATTATTTACTTTTGTAAAAGAATTTTCGGCCACATGTTTAGGCCTTGCTTTATTAAGTGCTCTCCCTCTATATATAGAGGAGCTTTGTGTTTTGTTTAGGCATTCGGTGTTTGGAGTTGTAGTCAGGTTGATGAGTGGAAGACTCATTTGTAATTTCCCTCTTCTCTAAATGAAAGATGCTTTGTATCTATTAATCATTGTTATATCTTCTATTTCTTCAGTCTTAGTTTGTTTTATTCTTGCTAATGTCATCTGGTGTTGTCTTTATGAATACTATGATATGCATGATATATAAATGATCCATCGTCATTATTCGTTTCCACATGTTATTTTCATTGGTCTAAGATTGCCCATAGCAATTTAGATATCGTCCCTTATTGGTTTGTTCATCTAACCAAGGTGGAGGTTCATTCTTCAACATTGCTGAGAGAGGCGCAGTAAATTTAAAAAATGATGAATGAATGAAGCCATATAATTCACAAGACCCAAAAATTGCTGGACTTGGGTAACGAACGTGAGTTTATCTGGGAACTTGAGAAGGCCCTTGGCACTGTGAGGATGAAGCTGAAACTTGCCATCAACAATCTCTTGAAGACCCAATATTTCAGAACCCCCTATCCCTATCTTGTGGTTCAACAAAGGTGGTACACCTTGCTATGAAGGCAATAGTTCTTCAGGTCATATTTGGTACAATACATGCTCGTGTGAAGATTGTGTTAAACATGAGTATGATGATGAGGATGATTGTGCTGCCCTTTTCTTTCTTTTGTAAAAGTAGATTCCTTATACTTTAATTCGCTTTTAAGCTGTATTATTTACTTTTGTAAAAGAATTGTCGGCCATATATTTGGGCCTTGCTTTATTGAGTGCTCTCCCTCTATAGATAAAGGAACTTTGTGTTTTGTTTAGGCATTCGGAGTTTGGAGTTTTAGTCAGGTTGATGAGTGGCAGACTCATTTATAATTTCTCTCTTCTCTAAATGAAAGATGCTTTGTATCTATTAATCATTGTTGTCTCTTCTATTTCTTCTGTCTTGGTTTGTTTTATTCTTGTATTGGTTCAAAGTCGCGGTTTCGGAGACCAACACCATACAATTTTTAACTCGAATATCGGTATCGGTTTCGATTTTGGCGAAAGGGACCGATTCATTATTTATAAGGCCCATAAAATTATAAAAAAAATATGAAAAAATTCTAAAGTAAGAGATTAATAAAATGAATCAATTAGATAAGCATAATAACATTATCTAGTACAAATTACATAACCTACATCGAAATACCATAATCTGTCGCACTTGGTAATATAATATTACATCATAATTCAATAAATATATAATAATACAATCTTATAAAACACAAATATCTTAAATATAAGTTCAATTAGGTCTAGAATAATGATATGGATTATAATTATCATCATTACTCAAGGACTCCAGCAATGAGGAATGATGATATAAAGGAGGTTGAAAATTGGTACTTGTGGGATAAAGATGAGATGAATGGTTAAATGACCCATAATCAGGAAAATTTGGTTGGTGTAGACACCCCAATTCGTGACCCCCGCAAAAACCTTAAAAGAAAATTCGTAGAAAGTACATATCAAGTCCGAAACTCATCCACATACTAAAGAATGCTTCGGGGGAGTTTGTAGCGCAACAAATAGGCCTACCAGATGCGTTTGTCTAGCAACAAACCCATTAAATACCGACCAACCACTTTCTGACACATTACAGTGTCAGAACCCATCATTTCATCTGTTTGTAGCGTGACAAACAGGTACAATGAACAGATATGTCGCGCGACAAACAGATAAAGTTGAGGAATGTCGCGCGACAAACCCTCCCAAACACTATAAATAAGGCAACGCCCCTATGGGTTCTAGACGGCAACTTCGGAGCACGATTTTTACACCAAAACTCGTTATTCTCTATCTCATATTTTCAATTTTTAAGCCTTCTTCGAAAGCACATTTGATAACATTTATTTATGCAAGAGCCTCGGATCTAATCTTGGCACCCGGAGTAACACCTTCTAGAGTCAGACCGCTGAAAATATTTTAAAGAGGAAAGCTGATATCCGCCGGAGGTTTTCTTTGCCGTATTATATTTTCTCTCTTTCATTCTTATATATATTGTCGGGAATGTAACTAAAGTCTCTTATAGTAATTAAATAATATATCTGCATATTAGTTTTATTGTACTTTATTTAGTAATTGTAGATTTGTTCAACTCTTAATTAAGTTTATTATATATATGTATTTGCTTAATTTCTCGGAAGTATTATAAGTGAGTAGGGAGTTGGCTTACTTGGGCCAATATAAACCGAAAGTATTTACTTCCACTCTCCTCGTTTCAATTTTAATTAAGTTTATTATTTGTAGACTCTTTTTATCTGTTGCTCTATCCACTTTCTAGCTAGATAAACTTATTGTTAAGTTATTGATATTCTATTGTTTTCAAACAAAACAATTTGATAAAACGCTGATAAAATCATTTGTAAAACTAGAAGAAGTAAAGTCATTATCGTCCGGATTAAACCAAGATTTTAAAACCCGGACTGATAAAGTTTACTCAAGAATTAAATTCAGATATATGTTATTTTTGATATAGACTGTAATGTATCTGATATACTCTCCTCAAAAGTTCAATTCCATATCAAATAAATTCTGATAAGATCCGATCTTTTTTAAATTAACCTAAGGAGATAATTGATATTGTTATCTGAAGAAACAATACCGAATCACTCTCATTTCAAAATAGATAAGATAAACTTTTGTCACTAGTAATCAGATTTCGAAAAAACTAAAACATCGGATCACGGAATACAAAGTTTTCATCATTTTTTTCGTTTTTTTCAAAATCAGGTTTTCATGAGTTATTTTTAGAAAGTAGTAAAATATCAGTAAAAGCATCCAAGTTTTTCAACATAGAATAAACATATAAAACCACTAGAGACCGAAAGGGCGGAATGGGTGCTTAACACATTTTCAATCCATAACATAGTTCTCGAACACCAGAGAATCCTGGTTTCGTAGACAAACGTGTAAAGAAAGGCTTATCTGTAGCCTTTCCTCTTACACAACTATTTTATCCGTTTTCTCGTAAAACGTATTGGCGACTCTGAACGAACCCTCTTACATTTAAAAATAGGATAGAGGGACACTCGATATGAATTATCAACACATAAAAGCAAATGGAACAACGAAATCCTTTCCGATGTTTCAGACTCCCAAACTAGAGGTTGAAACCCTAGGATCGCATTTGCGGATTCTCATAGTTGGCCATAGTGATGATAGTACTTGAATCCCTGATAATTGCTACTACTTGAAGATCCATCGTGATACGTTCCATGAACACTTCTATGTTGACCACCACGAGCAGCAATACTATTACATATTCTGCCTCCAGAGATACTATGTCTACGACTATCATAATCATAGTTATATCCATGTCCACCGTAATGGTGTTAACGTAAGTTTAAGCTATGCAGTTGATCATCAATGTGCCGATAGCTTTTTGAATGTAGATTATAGCCATTAGAATACTCATCATAACTAGGGAACCTAGTTAGATCTGCTAAATGCTTACACTGCTCACTTATTCCGAGTCAATATCCATGGTTTGTGTTTTGTGTGGCATAATAATTATCATCTCCGCGCCATGACATACCACGATCATGTTGGCTATCAGTATCAGGATTATAAATACCGTCTTTACCACCACTATTGGTATATCGTATAACATCACTACCTAGCCCACCTCCACCATCATTATTAAGCAAAGATTAACAAATTACTTTGGAACAAAACAACAGTTTTTTTTTCAATAGTTGCCAATTTACATTCCATGTCTCCAAAGTCCAGCATGGAGCAATTTTTTTTTGTAATTTTAGTCACTTTATTCAATTATTCAATTATGTTCACTTTTTTTTTTCAATACAAAATGAAAAATCGGTGCAATATTGGAGACTCAGTGTGATTTCGATAAAATATTAACAAAATTTAAAAATACTGCAAATTTAATCATATTAGGTCATCATAATGGTTCGGCATCCTATATTCTAACTCTATATTAACTGTATCGGATCAGTATTAGCTGATATTTTGAACCATGTAACTAGCTCCATTCTAACTCGATCTCAATCATATTAGATCGGTCTCGGCCGATATTTTGACCCGGACCCAAATTACCGAAACCTAAATTCTAACATTAGCGGGCGAAAATAAAATAGATTCCATATTGGTGCAACAACCGGGTTAGCCTGGTTAGAGGTCAAGTCAGAGGACCCAAAATACCAAACAGCTTTCTTTTCTCCCCCTCCATGCTTCAATTAACCCCACGCTCTTCTCCTCTCTTCAAAATCTCCGCATCCCTTCGATCTCTATCATCAATGGCGGACAAAACCCACACAAATTCTCACAAAACCCATGTCACAATTGACCCCAAAGACCTTTTAAATTACCCGGTGCCACTCTCTCCGCCATTGCCGTCAATATCGAAGAACATAGAGCTCAGCAGAGCCATGTCGGCTGCGTCGAAATCAAGTCTATTTTCTCTTTCAACAAATGAGGTTCTCTTCGAAGACGAGTGGCTCATGGTTGTCAATAAGCCTCAAGGGATTTACTGCGAGAATGTGTTGGCTTCAGTCCCGAGTCTACTCGCAGATAAGCTAGGTGAGATTTTATATTCCTTTGTGTTCTTTATTAGGTTTTGTTTGGTTGTAAATAGTTTTAGTTTACGCAGGTTTGTCGCATTTTGCATTTGTTCATAGCATAATTAGGGCGTGTTTGATAAAAGAATGGAAAATGCTTGAAATGTGCTATTACTTTTGTCGCTTGTTTGGTTGGAGTGTTTGTTCATTCTTGGAATCTAAAATAGTAACATTAACATTGAAGACGCATCAAATTCAACGAATTACAAGAAATTCCTAGTGTGAATTTACCCATTTAGAATTCCAAGAACGAACCAAAATTTCAAGCAAGAATTTTTTTTAAAATTTTCCATCGAAAATTCTTTTTTGTTTTCCAACTTCTCATACAAATTTAGTAGTTGATGCAGAACAGAAGAATATAAGAATAGAGAAAGGGGGAGAAGGGATGCCACATCCGCTGCCTCTCAAACCTCAAGCACACATGTTTAACTAATTCATAATCACACTCTGAATAATAATGAAGATGACAACCCTATTCATAACTTATCAAGGAAACCCTAGAAAACCTTAATCTAGCTTAAAATACCAATATAACGTAATTACCTACTATAATTCTAATTACCCTAAATAAAGACAATCCTAATTACCCTACGTAAGATAAATACTAAACTATTATCCTCAAATGTAAATACATTAAAATAAAATACAAATTCATGTATAATATTCTCGTATTCCGCATAAATAGTGTTTCTAAATTGTTTTCCAACTTTTTATTGGCCCTAGGCCTGGATTTTTAGAACACTAGATTGTACATGCAAGTGGAGAGTCCGTTGCTAGAGCATCCACAGTAGGGTGCTTATGGTATAGTATAATATAATAGTGAATTTTTATCTTACTTGAAGCGTTACCTTATGATTGGGATAATTTTTATGTTTGGTCTTTTGGGTTCGAATCATAATGGAGAAGAACCCAAACGAACAAGTGTTACCCACTTGGGTTCCCAAACGGCCAAACGTATAAGTGTTGTCCGTTTTCCAAATGGGCAATCGTTATCCGTTTGGAACCCAAATGGATATATGATAAGAAATTCTCCTATTTTAAGCACAGGCTTATAGGATAATTTTATCGTACTTTTGTCGACCACTGTAGATGCTGCTTTACATAGAATCTAATATTTTGAAATATATAGTTATATATTTATTGGAGGTATGATCAAACACACTCCACTTTTTGATACTCTAACACTAATGAAGTGCCATTACTGTTTTGAAGTGTTCACAAAATATGACTACAAACAGTGTGACTGTCATTACATTGAAGTGTTAAAAATGTCAAAATAAAATCATTTTGGCATACCCATATGTTATATGTATGTCTCCACAATATATATAGACAGAGTCAAACATTAGTGAGAACCCGTGCCAAAGGCAGGCACTATGGTTCTCATTAACCAAATAACCCCTTGAACATCTTCATCCAACTCTTCAAAAAAGACTATCTTTCATCTCAGCATTCCACTATTTTATCCCTTACACATTTTTAGGATTCAAAATTATTCTCCCTTACCATATATATGTATCTGCATAGAAGATTGGCTTATCCACTAAAGTATTAAAAGTGCCAGTAAATGCATGTCCAACTAGTATTACATTTCATATATAATTTCTATATACATGTACATATGCATATAAAAGTGGCCCACGCAGAAGAAAATCTTCACTCTCCAACACTGCTTAAGAAGGAATCTTTCATCTTAGCCCTCCGATCTTTTATCCCTCGTACTGTTCTAAAATTTGAAAAAACCTTTCTCATTCGATGCATGTAACGTAAAAATGGCCTACTTTGTAACTTGAAGGAGAACCAAACTTGACCTTAATAACTTAATGTAGTTTTGGTCTCGTTTTTTGTTATGCCTTGCAAGCATTCGAGAGTTGGCTTGTTTGAGTTGACCCTGAACTGCTAAATTATTTTCATTTTGGCTGTTTGATTACTGGAAAATGCTATGCAAGGGATTAGCTTATGTGAAAAAGGGTGAACAAAACTCCTCAAAAGTAATCAGATCCACTGCATCTCTCTAATATATGCTGTTACTTTTCTAGTGTTTCATGTGTATCAATTGATCTATTTTTTTTCCATTTTCTTAAATTATAAGAAACCAAACAAAGCTGTAATTGAAATAATTTGCATTGTGAAAATGGTAGAAAATAGTCTGGACTCGTGGTAGAAACAAGAAAGCCTCTACTTAAGTTGAATGCAAGTATTTGGATGACTTTGTATTATATTTTCAGTGTAAACGGAACCTAACATATAATAGCCTACGAAGCAGAATTGAATTTTTGTCTGTGTTACAAAGTTTTCCTAATTCAGTCTTTCAGTTGAGGCAAAAAGGAGGAAAGAAAGCTTGGGTTATATGATTTGATGGTGGACTCCTTGTCCCCTCTCAGTTTTCAAACACCTCTTTAAGATTTGCGGCACTTAAAAGCAAAGTCTAAAAGTATCTTTCTAAACTTAGGCATGAATCCCAATGTACCTTTTTGATTTCTTAATTAATGAAATCTTGTTTTGATTTATTTATTTATTATTATTATTAATATATATATTTTGATAAAGATTCGTGTTCATAAGGATCTGAAATGTTTTACACTGGCGCCAACTACCTAATAGAAAAGCACAATTCCTTTATTAATATTGTAAGTCTATATATAGCATGCTTTTGATAAGGCACCTATTAATTGTTTCCTATTCATTTGTCTATCTTGCCTTGGTGATCAGCACAGCTAAGGTATTCAATCCAACCGTTGAATCGCATAGATGCTGATTCTGTTGATCTTTATTTAAATTTTAAAGTGTAAGCCACAAGATTAAGTGGTTGCTACACATATAATCTTCTATGTACCCTTCCTATTGACTTGTGTTCTTTACCACAGGCAAATCCCACACGTCTTTTTCATTCTTGTGGCTTTTATCAACCCGTTGAAACAAGGAGTTTCGTAAGACGGTAAGATAAAGCAATTGGGTGTTAATGAGTTGAATTGATTCTCATACTAATTGTATATGTTTAAATGTGCTTTAAATATTTGAGCTTCATTTTTACTTCTAACATAGATTAATTGAGCTTCAGTTTTATGCTTCATGTCCATCCTAAACCAAATAATTAATAGTTCTACTCCTTAATAAGAATCCCGCTCGTTCAGTAGAGTGGATCATTTCTATTCACAGCACGTGAATTTGTGCTTTTGATGCTTATTCTGAAATTTGGTGTGATGAGGGTAGGGAACATACACCCTTTTTACGTCAGTCTATTGATGTAATATGGTTTTTGTTACTCCTTTTCACCATGAAATGTCAGAGTAAATATTTGTTACAACAGTTATAACGATGACGTGACATAACGGATTTATATCACTCGTTGGATTTGTGACGCAATGGCTAGGATTCCCTTGCATGCAGGGGCTATATATTTACAAAAGCGCGAGTGATGTGATCTGAACCTTTGGTTTCATTATCTAACAGTTATTGTCAGTCCGTTGTACCGCGTTATCGTTACAACTGTTGTATCCAATGTTTTTCCCAAAACATCATGCCGAATTATTACTTATCATATTCAATATTGCCTATCAAAACATGTACACAAGAGAACAAACCAGAAATTTTAATCCCCATAACTCGTGTAATCTGTATCAGAGATTGATACCATACTAGCAAGTTGTGGTGACAGTGCCTTAAAATGAATCTCATTAATGGGCTATAAGGAGGAAGGACAAACTCTCTATTTTTTGAATGAAGACAGGCGCGAAGCCTATAATTAACAAAAAGGGAAAAACAAGAACAAAGCAAAGAAAGTAAACACAAACTAACAGCACCATAACTCTCGGGAATTGCAGCATCCCCACCATCTAAAACTATCAGACTCCAAGGCTACATTTGAGAGAATGTCAGTAGGAACATTCCATTCACGAAAAATATGGGAAGGTCTAATCTCCGTAGAATCCATCTAGTCCATGCATCTCTTTCACCTCCTCCTAAATTTCCAAGGAGGTAGGGATGGCACCGGGTTGGGTCGGGTCGGGTTTGGTTTGCGACTTCCATCCGCATCCCCACCTCCAAACTCCACCCTCATCCCCAATTCCCCATCTCCATTGCCGCTTCGGTTAAGCGGGGAATCCCCATCTTTGTCCCTGTTGGGTATCTGACCCCTGCAGGAATTACCCGCATTTTAAAGGAAAACATTAAAATAGAAAAAAAATCAAAGAAGAAAAAGAAGAGACAGAGTCATACAGAGAAAGAGAGGTCTGTGATTAATATATAAAAATATATGTGATTAATATATGAAAATATATGTTATATTATATAACTGCTTGCACTGTCCTTTATATATATTAGGGTATCGGGCATTGTATAGGATCTCGGGGTGGGTATGGGGTGGATATCTCATTCCCAGAGTAGTAGTCCCTGTACCAGCCCTGTTCAGGTCAGGAACCCGTGGGGACCCGAATCCGCGAGCTTCTTTGCCATCCTTACAAGGAGGGTCATATGTCTTATTAAAAAGGTGTGAAAAGTAATAGTTGAATCCATTTCCAGCTACAATTGCCCCCAGCCCTTGTTATAAATTAGGAAGCACCGATATGGATATGGGTGTCCAATACAATACCCCACCCCACCGACATGGGGATGCATCAAATCTCTAAAAATTGAAGGTATGAAATGGAAAGGCTACGGCAAATAAAATTATAACATATTAAAATTTATATATGTTGTTATTATGTACATACACAGTGGGGATCAGTTGCGAACTCACAAAATGAGTTAGCACGAATTCGTCCACTAACATGTGGGTCCCACCAATTGAAATTGCAATTTGACTCTCTCAGCACTTTAACCAAAAAATCCAGAAAGCAAATTCTCTCTCTCTCTACCCATGAGCTTAGACTAAGCTCTCTCTCTCTCTCTTGATTGGATTTGTGAGAGAAAATTGAGAGAAGAAGAAGAGAAGAAGGGGGGTTTTTGTTTTTAAGAGAGAGAGAAGCAGAGAAGAATGGAGGTTTTTGTTTTTAAGAGAGAGAGCTTAGTCTAAACTCGTGGGAAGAGAGAACGTGTTTTTAAGGTGCCGAATGAGAGAGTCAAATTGCAATTTCAATTGGTGGGATTCGCATGTTAGTGGACGAATTCGTGCGAACTCATTCTGATCGCCACTGTATACATACGCACACATATATAAGTTAGATAATTCCGAACTACAACACAAAGGAGGATATCAGAGCTTCTCTCTCTAGAAGATGAAAAGTCGTCTTCCATTCCACCATCCCTAACCTTCGTTTCCTCCATCCCTAACCTTCGTTTATCATCGTCTTCTCCATATCCAAGCTCCTCCATCCCTCATCAAACCCTAAACTCGTCAAAACCTAACGACGATCAACAAAAAACCCTAGGAGCTTCTCTCTCTAGAAGATGAAAAGTCGTCTTCCATTCCACCATCCCTAACCTTCGTTTCCTCCATCCCTAACCTTCGTTTATCATCGTCTTCTCCATCTCCAAGCTCCTTCATCCCTCATCAAACCCTAACCTCGTCAAAACCTAACATTGTTATCAATCCCCATCGTAAAACCCTAACCTCTCAACTCGTCATCACAGATCATCAATAACCCATCCCTAATCATCGTCTACCACCATCTTAGCCACCACCCATAATTTCCGAGCATCACCTTCTTCATCAATACCAACAAACAATCACCACCCTAACCATCGATTACCATCATTTTCTTAATCACCAACAGCCGACTATCTCCCTCCAAGAAACGACCATCACCCTATCTAACGACCACCACCATTCTCTTCATCATCAATAGTCGACCATTTCTCTCTCTTCCTAGAAGGTGTAGAGTTTTTTCCCCATCCATTACCTAGAACCACTGTCTAATACCATTTCTGTCATCAACTTTAAATACCTATCATCATCATTTCCACCATCAACTAAAACAGAGCATAGAAATTCCAAGGGGCAAAAACATGGATTGTATTGAATAGTGGGTCAATTCTGAGTTTCAGCAAGTAGTCATGGCTCTTAACCAAAGTTTTGATTCTGTCTCATTGAGAATAGAACAGAAGTTTTTCCTATTGAAGATTGAAGAAAAGAAATCCAGAAGCATTCAAATTAATGAGAGTCACAAAAGAGGAAGGAACGTCATTTCCTTAAGTTTTGAAGGGGCATTTTGGGTGGCTGTCCAACTGAAGGAAGCAGTTAAGGGGTTAGAAGAGCATTCGTTTTTCAGGAAGAATAAGGTATTTGATCAAATCATCTGGGTCAATAAGCATAAAAATGGAAAGGGCCAATTCATGGAAATCTACAAGAATACGAACGGACAAGGGGAAAATATAGTGGTTACATCAGGGGCAAACGGGAGGAAATGGATAGAGTTTGCAGGATACATTGAATTAATTCTGAATGGTGGGTTGAAAGAAGGAAGAATGGCAACAGTCTTAATGTTCAAAAAAGAGGGTTCGGGAGGAAGAAAGGTTGTGATTTGTATCAATATCCACGCAACATCAATGGGGTCAAACAGGGTAAGGTATTACAAAGTGCTATGTCATATGCTGATACACTCAGGAAGAGCAGTATATATAGCGCAAAACAGAGTTTCAGTTCCGTTCAGAGGAAAGTTATGGAGGAAGTTGAGAGATCACCAGAATTCAAGGAAGAAAAAGCTTTTGTGTGCATTAGAGAAAAAGTAGAAGACGCATGGAGTAGTATTGAATCAGCAATTAATGAGCTTTTCAAATGTAGAATAAGACTTAGACCTTTTCAGGCTGACAGAGCATTCTTTATTTGCAGTAATGATAAGGAAGAAAGTTTATTTAGTAACAGAAATTTTGCTTTTCTTAGAGGATCAATAGCAGTTACTTTTAGAAATTGGGTAGAGGATGAAGGCAGTAAGTGTAGAATGATTACTTTCACCGGGGGATGGGTATCAGTAGCAGGGTTACCGGTTAGTATGTGGAATCGAAGTTATTTCGAACAGATTGCAGAATACTGTGGGGGTTTATTGGAAATTCATCAAGATACATTGAACATGAAAAATTGTTTTGAAGCAAAATTTAAGGCCAAGGGCAACCTCAGTGGTTTTATGCCAGCAGGTATACAGATCACAAGGAAAAGAAGTGTTTTTTCTTTGAAACTCAAGAATGCTTCGAAGCTGGAAATTGGGTCTAGAAGATTTATTCTCCAAAAATCGGTCACAGCAATGGATTTTGCGTATACGGGTGTTTGTGGAGACGAAAATGAGGTGGAGTATGAAGATATGGAGGAAGGGGGGGGGGGGTAAATAATGACTGTTTAACTGGGACTGTGCATGAAGATGTGGAGAAAATGAGGGAAGACGTGGAGGATTTTGGAGAGCCAGAAGAGGATTATGTAGATGGGAATTTGGTAGTATTAACAAGGGTAAGGCAGAAAATAGTGCAAAAGGAGAATTCGGACCCGATAGGAGTGGGAAGGATTTTTGATAGAATAAAGAAAGACTTGGACCTCATTGACAAGTGTGGAATTAATCAGCTGGTAGTTAGAAATAACCTGGCAGGCCTTGAAACTACAAAGTTTGAGAATCAAAGTGGAGTGAAATTGAAGATGCACAATAGAGCGTTGAAGTGGCTAACTAAGGGAAGTATAGAACTGAGAAGGTTAAGATGGATTCCAAAATTATTCTCGTACGAATTTGAGCACGGGAATAGGTTGAAAAAATTAATTCTCAGTTTTGAAGAAGAAGAAACAATGGCAGTACACGGTGAGGAGAGGGTGGATCCGGTTAGTAATATAAAAATCACTCGCCCTGCAGCAAATAACCCCGTTCATGTGATGGAGATTGAAGATGTTGGTGATGATGGAGGGGCATGGGAAGTAAGTAATGTATGGCAGGATGCAAGGGAGGGTGTTATTTTTAGTTTGGAAGAAGGGAATGATGTAATCTCAGAAGATCCATTATCCTCCGAAGATGAGCAAGAGTCAAGCTATGCATTCGATAAAGATGCAAATACGAGTGATTGGTTGGGTAGATTATTTGAGGAAGCAGGAGAAAACTGTGAAGGCTGTATATCACCAAGTAATTCTGACCTTGAGGCCACAACCAAGTTTTCAACGGAGGTAAATACTAAATTACCTAGTAAATTGCAGGGCACAAAGGTACATTCTGAACTTTCTCATAAAAATCTTTCATATTCACTCTCTAGCACTTATGCTTTATCGTCAAATTCATATCGTTCACCTCCTTCTTCCCTTTATTCTCCAACGTCGGGGTTGGATATCGTAGTGTATCATAGGAGAAACCCATTATTTTTTGAAAAAACAGTGGAACCTCATGAATCACCTAAGTTGTATAAATGCAGAAAATTTCCAAGGTTGGAGGAGGGGGTAGAGGGTCTAAGTAACTGTGGTTTGCAATCCACTCGTTGCAATGGTCTAAATGCACAAAGTCATTTAATTGTTGAGCACCAAAATGAGTTAATTAATTCTGTTTCTGGAGATTGTACAACTCCTAAAACAGTCCCTAATTTAGCCTCAGAAAGCAGAGGGAGGGCGGGTTTGAGTGAGGAGGAGTGGCAGAAATTCAATACATTACTTAGCAAAATGGGTATGACGTTGGTACCCATTAAGAATAGGATAAATAGAAGAGAAGTGGGGGAGAAAAATTCTAGTAGAAAGGGGGTGAGAGAACTAAAAAATCTGAGATGCGATATTAACTATGAAAAGGGGAGAGGGTCGAGTTATAAAAGTAGGGTAATGGCCGGTAATAAATGAAGATAATATCATGGAACGTGCGGGGGTTGGGGTCGAGGAGTAAAAGAAGAAATATAAAGGAAAGCATTTGTAGAGAAAAACCAGATGTGGTTATTCTCCAAGAAACAAAAAAAGAAAAAATCAATTGGGCAGTGGTGGGAGCTGTATGGAGAGTTAGATTTAAAGATTGGGCGTTTCTACCTTCGGTAGGTAGATCGGGAGGTATTTTAATCATTTGGGATGTTAGAAAACTTAAGGCTGAGGAATATATCATGGGGAATTTTTCATTATCAATTAGGTTCTCACCATCTCACGGGGAGAATTGGTGGCTGTCAGGAGTCTATGGTCCGTGTAGATATAGGGAACGTGGGGAATTTTGGGAAGAGTTGGCGAGTCTATATGGGTTATGTGGGGATAATTGGTGTCTTGGAGGGGATTTTAACGTAGTTAGATTTCCTTCAGAAAAGAAAGGGGAGGGGGTTAATAGAATATCGAAAAGCATGAGGGATTTTGATGCCTTCATTAACGAAATAAATCTGAGAGATCCAAGTTTATGCAACGTTGAGTTTACATGGTCAAATGGGAGATCTCACTCTAGATTAGATCGTTTTCTTTTCACTACGGGGTGGGAGGATTCATATTTGTCGGTGAGGCAAGAGGCCCTTATTAGAATTGAATCGGATCATTTTCCATTAGTGCTTGACACTAATCCTTTCAAATGGGGGCCATCGCCGTTTAGGTTTGAAAATATGTGGTTTACAAATAAGGAGTTTTTAGGAAAATTAAGGAAATGGTGGGAGGATAGTGAGGCACATGGGTGGGCGGGTCACAAATTCATCAAAAAGTTAGAGCAAGTGAAACATAACGTTAAGAAGTGGAATATAGAAGTGTTTGGGGATGTGAGAGTGCAGAAAGGTAGAATTTTGGATAGGATTCAAGATATTGATAAAGAGGAAACAAGAGGAATTCTAGGAGAAGACTTGATTAGTGAGAGGAGGGACTTGAGAGAAAAATTTGGGGACTTAGTTTTGAAAGAGGAAATTTCGTGGAACCAAAAAGCTAAAGTGCGAGGAGTGAGAGAGTGGGACGGCAATTCTAAACTCTTTCATAGAGTGGTAAATAGTAAGAAAGTGAATAAAATCATTTCTAAACTTGAAAGAGATGATGGTTCAATTGTGGATTCTGAAAATGAAATCGTGAATAAGATTGTAAACTACTTTAAAAAGTTGTACACCAAGAGAGATAGATGTAGTATGGGACTTGAAGGAATTGATTGGGACCCGATCGGTTTGGAGAGCAAGGGTTGACTCGAAAGACCGTTCGAAGAAAATGAGATTAAGGCTGCAATTGATGCTTGTGAGGGAGACAAAGCACCGGGCCCAGATGGTTTCACCATTGAGGTTTTCAAAAAGGGGTGGGAGATTTTTAAGGAAGATATTCTTGGGGTCTTTAATGAATTTTTTGAAAATGGAGTAGTGAATGCTTGCACCAACTCCACATATATTTGTCTAATCCCAAAGAAGCTATCTTCTCTCAAACTTAAAGATTATAGACCGATTAGCCTTGTCACAAGTTTATACAAAATTCTGGCTAAAGTCTTGGCATTGAGATTGAGAGAGGTAATAGGGGAAACAGTAGGGTTGTCACAAGGGGCATTTGTTAAAGGACGTCAAATCCTTGATCTTGTACTGATTGCTAATGAAAGTGTAGAGGAGTACCGGGTCAAGAAGAAAGAAGGTGTAGTTTTTAAAATAGATTTTGAAAAAGCATACGATCACGTGGAATGGGATTTCATAGATCATGTGCTTGAAAATAAGGGATTTGGGTTTAGATGGAGGAAATGGATTAAGGGCTGCCTTTCCTCTGCTAATTTTTCGGTGATGGTCAATGGTAGACCGAGGGGTATTTTCAACGCATCGAGGGGCATTAGGCAAGGTGATCCGCTTTCACCTTTTATTTTTGTCTTAATAGCAGATGTTCTTAATAGGCTAGTGGTGAAAGCTAGGGAAGTGGGAATTATTGAGGGTTTCGAGATAGGTAGGGATAGAGTTAAACTTTCACATCTACAGTTCGCCGATGATACCATCTTCTTCCTCTCAAAAGATGAAAGAAAGCTTAAAAATTTGATTGACATTCTGGATATATTTGGGTTAGTTTCGGGGCTTAACATCAATTTATCCAAAAGTGTGTTAGCAGGTATCAATGTGAAGGAAGAAGATATGATGTCGTTGGCGAGAACGGCGGGTTGTGAATTAGGGTCGTGGCCAATGTCCTATCTTGGGATGCCTCTTGGAGACAACCCTTGTCGAGTCGAGTTTTGGGGTCCGGTAGTTGAAAAAATTTCAAATAGGTTACAGGGTTGGTTAAAAGGATGTCTTTCGAGGGGAGGTACGTTAACTTTGATTCAGTCGGTCCTTGAAAGCATTCCAATTTATTATCTCTCTCTTTTCAAAATGCCAATTACGGTGTGTAACACTATTGAAAAACTAATGAGGAATTTTTTTTGGGAAGGTATCGGGGAGGGAACTCGCGATCATTTATTGAATTGGGATTTGGTGTCTAAAAGTAAGGAGAAAGGGGGATTGGGCATCGGTAACATTGCTAAGAAAAATGAAGCTTTATTAGGGAACTGGCTTTGGAGATTTCCCATTGAACAAAATTCATTGTGGTGCTCAATAATTAAAAGCAAGTATGGACTTCATGAAAATGGATGGGATGCAAACATGGTTACTAATGGCACTCATAGAAATCCTTGGAAAGCCATTTCTAGTGGCATTGTTAAATTTAAATCATTTATTCAACTTAAAGTGGGTATGGGCAATTCCATTAGGTTTTGGGAAGATATATGGGTTGGGGATTCTACTCTTGCTTCTCTTTTTCCCCGGTTATATAGAATTTCTCGAAACACAAAAAGTCTCATAGCATCAATCATTCGTTGGAACTCTATTGATTCTTTCTCATGGGACTTAGAATTTCGCAGAAATTTAAATGATAGGGAAATTGGGGATTTTTTGGAATTGTTAGATTTGGTTTCTAATTCTCAAGTATCTAGATTCGAAAGAGACTATAGATTGTGGATGGGGGAAAAGTCGGGTACATTCTCTTGCAAATCGTTCTTTCACTTGCTCACCAATTCGTTATTGGATCCTATCTTTGTGCCTCATAATTTTATTTGGAAAGTTGGTATTCCTCCGAAGGTGATAGTTTTTGCTTGGCTGGCCTCTTGGAAAAGAGTTAATACCTGTGACTTACTCCAAAAAAAGAGGCCAAATCTGGTCATTTCTCCTTCTTGGTGTACTCTTTGCAAAAAGGGAGGTGAGAGCATAGATCATATGTTAGTTCACTGCAGTTTTTCCAGTCATATGTGGAGTAAGGCGAGGGAGGAATTCGGAGCTATTGGAGCCTTGCCTAGCTCATGGCATGATTTATTAGGCTTGGATTGGCAGTTTAGTGGAAATAAGAAGAAATCAAAATTGTTATGGAGATGTTGTTGCTTGGCATTAGCTTGGGGAATTTGGCATGAAAGGAACGCTAGGACTTTTGAAGATAAATATTGGCAAGCTGGTGAAGTATGGTTTAAAATAAAACAGTTAGCATCATTTTGGGCCATCTCTTCGAACCTGTTCAGACCGTTATCAGTCTCAGATTTATGTGGGAATTGGAACGCAGCTATCCTGTAGTAGCCTTGTTTATGGCTTCATCTTTTCATTGTTGTTTGGTTTTTTGTAATGCTTGGTATGTTGTAGCCTTTGGATATTTCTTGAGGGGATTTGGTGGACTACTGGTTCACTAAAGATGTAATCCATGTTGTATCACTTTAATCAGTTCTTAATAAAAGTGTTTTGTTTCTGATCAAAAAAAAAAACATATATAAGTTAGAATGTTCATAAAATCTGTGAATAGTACTATCAATATGCATGAATCTAAAACCCGAAAATCTATGAATAGTACTATGACCCAATGTGAGGCGATGGTGACACAAGTTGAGGCGACTGAGACGGGAGCAATTGGAAAGAGATCATCGAGAAAAATCCTAGAATGTATGTGGAAAGATTTTATAAGTAGCCCTCTTATTTTACTTCTATATGAATTGAAAACAACCATGCCACATACTTTTGGTATCATTGGTGTATCTGAGTTGTATCTGTGGCATATCCTAGCCGTATCTGAAAAATTAAAAAATAAACAATTTTCCGATACGTGTCATGTATATATCCAGGTGTATCGATCACATATTGGTGCAGGATACATATTTGATACAGATACGGCGATCCCCTGCGAAGAATCTGTGCTTTGGAGGTTGTAAGCCAACTGCTCCAAAATAACTGAAAAAAACTCAGCGAGGAAGGCTGTTTCAAAACTCAAATTTTGGACAAAAACACTACATGCAGAACCTCTGCAATTGCCGAATAGACGGCCACAAGAAACTTGACTAGAGGGAGACTTTGAGAGGCCATCTGTAAAGGAGGATACTGCCCGATCGAGTGGGCTAGCCTAGTTGGTAAAGGCGCCCACCTGGGCCCGGGAGATCCCAGGTTTGATTCTACCTTGGGGTTAAGCTGAAGGATTGGATTTCTAACCGAATCTGGTCTGATTAGTTGGATATGGTAAGGAATTCCTGATCTGTTTATCTGAATCTGATCAGAATCCATTAAGCCTTGTGATTAACAAATTGGATATGGATACATATCAATCCAATTCGTTTGTGATCCGATCTGACATATATATACATTTATATATGTATGTAGATATATCCTTGTATTGTTTAAAAATAATTATTGGTCTAGCAATAAAATTGCATTGAAGTCATGTTGTGGCTAATAATTCTTCATTTTCGGATTGGACCGGGTATAGGGATTGGATTCTGTTTGGTAACAAAATTGTGTATGGATTAGCATTTCATATATCCGTCGGATTCACGAATCGGATTGGATTTGGTATATTGCCAATTGGATCGGATTTGGATTCAACATAATTTGGTCCATATCTGATCCGTTAGCAAGAGGAGGGGAGTGTTTTCTTTGTTATTGTAATTAAAGGAAGAGATTTAGACCTTCCTTTTTTTTCAAAAAAGTAAAGAAAAGTTGAATACCACCTGACTTCAATAATTCTAGGAGCCCTTTGAGGATTAGACTTAAATCCAAAACCTTTAATTACCACAAGGTCATGAACTGTGTTATGAATTATGTATATACCCTTTAGCATTGAGAGCAGCTTCCTTCACCCAACCAGAAATAGCAAAACAAAGCCTATTAAAACAAGGCTTCTTGTCTTCAAATTTGAGTGCATTTCTCTGGCTGCATAAACCCCACATTGCAGCCACCGCAGCAGCGAGCTAAAGCGCTCTAACCTGGGGCCTCATATGAAGAATCTTTTTAAAGAAGTCAATCAAGTTATGCTGAACACTAATGCAAAGTTGAAATTTACTAAAAAGCCACTGCCAAACAGCGCTATCAAGGGTCGGGACAGTCCAAAAATAGATGATCCACAGTTTCATCCGAGTGCATAGGAAGGACAAATCCTTCATTTACTTATGGAACCGAAAAAAGTTTATTTATCACTTCATGAAAATTTGAGCTTTTTTTGAGTTCTGACCAAGCTAAAATATTTTTGTTCTCAGCAACTGAAGTGAACCAGCCGGAGCTCCATCTTGCTAATAGACTCGATCGAGACACAAGCGGTGTAATGGTAATCACCAAATCACATAAAGTAGCGGCCAAGCTTGTAAAGGCTTTTACCGAACACAGGGTCACAAAAACATACGTTGCTTTCTGCATTGGACCGACTCCACAATGGGGAAAAATAACCCTAAAATCAGGCCACGGTAGATCGAAATTTGGAGCCTGGCGTGTTTATGCTGCATCAGATGTGGGTCGGACTCTGCCTGGCGGATCTTCTGTTAGAGAAATGGAAACTTTATTCGAAGTATTGTCGGTTAATGGGCTAGGCTGCTTTAAAGATGGAGAAGAAAATATAATAGTAGAAGAGAAGTCTATTATTGATTCTGGTGAAAAGAAGGATGAGATTCTTGTGAGAGCGTATCCTCAAAGTGGAAGAACGCATCAAATTCGCTTGCATTGTCAGTATCTGGGGATACCTATAAGGGGAGATGTGAAATACGAGGGCGTCTATGAGTGGAAGGGGAGGGAATATGAATGTCATGAACTTCACGCAGAGAGTTTGTCTTTTGAGCACCCCGTTACTGGTCTGCCTGTTTTGATTCGGGCGCCTTTGCCGGTGTGGGCAAGCCAAGCATTGCAGGGACTAGAATGCTAACCAAAGTTCTTTTATTGTTTACGGCGGGACCCTGGAATTTGAAGGCTTCTCAGTACGTGGTAAGATGTAAATTTACTGTTTTTTGTTGTACACTAGCAATTTTCTTATTTTGCTGAATTTTTGGGAACATTATATAGAAATTGATTGGATTACAAGGTTCTTGCTAGGACCATTTTCTTGTAAAAGTTATCTTTAAATCCAATTTATTCAGACTCTATTTGAGATGAATGATTAAGAAATAATACAAAACATAAAGGTACTTAAAACACACAAGATAACATACCAAAGGCCACCTATGATTATAAAAGTCCTTCACACTTGAATCATCTTCTTTCTTCAAACCTTAATTCCTTGTCTTTAAATGGGAGTAAACTAAAACTTACGGAACCAATGATATTGTGAGAGTGGGGACCAAGTTATTTATAGGCTAGCAGCGATCCGATAAACTCCGTCCCTTAAGAGTTTAATCAGAAAAGTAGCACCTTTGATTTATTAGGTTAATAAACCTCTGATTCATGAGGCTAAAAGCAACCTCTTTCAGTAACTACGTGACTTCATCCTCACAGTCCTCTGTGATTAAGAATACACTATAACTCATACACTTTATATCACAATTTACGGGCAATGTTATTTAAATTCTTAATTTGGTCTTGATCATTAGTCCTTGTTTTAGTATTTCTCAAAAACATAAATCAATGGAAGCCCTTTTCTTACATTCTCTCACTTGGCAAGCATTGATTTATAAAGTCAAGCTATAGAATGCTCCTGATTAGATATCCGTAGTGGCCACCGAAACCAAATATGAATAGTACCTAGATTTCACGATCCTGTCAAATAATAATACTAATGTGAATCATAAAGAACCATGTACAGTTAACTTTCGCAATGTCTATGATTACAAACATTAGCATCATTACTCTCATAGATCCTAAAGATATGTAAAATATATGGAAATGGCATCCTTATGTGATAATTTATACCATACCCAGTTTTTTCACAAAACTCTTCATGCTTGAAGCATTTGAAGCCCATGGTGTCTTTAGTCAGATGAACTTATGTCTTTTAACTATATTGAAGAGTTGCATTCAGAAATACGACATATATAATTCAGCTATGTCTATATGCTAAGCGGAATGTTGATATTCAAATAGGATTCAAAATCCTATGTATCATTGAAATAGTCATGAACTAGGAAGCACAAGCATGAATGCGGATATGGATATCTGATAGGATACTGCACCGACACGGGGATACAAATCTGTAATAGTTTAGGATTCGATACGGAAAGGATACGGCACATAAAATTATAATAAACTATAGTTTATATATAGAAGTTATAATTTAAATAAAATTCATGAATAGACTAGGCTAAAACAAATGGAATGATGATATTGTGAGAGTGGAAACCCAGTTATTTATAGTCAATCAGTGATTTGATGAACTCCACCCATTAAGTGTTTAATCAGAAGAATATCTTCATGCTCACAATCATATGTGGTTAAGGTTCACCGGGTCCTAGTATTTGTCAAAAAGTTTCAAGCTAATGGAAACCCAAATTTCTTAACAGGACCCTTAATTCCACGGATTGGAATTGGGCCCTTGAATTCCAAAACCATTGTTTGGATCTATAATATGAGTTTGAAATTGCTATTGAATTCTAATTTTTAGGTTACGGTAGGTTCCCATTTTACTCTGTTTTATTAGCTAAAAACATTCTGTATGTCATAGTGATATGTCCTTTTTCCCCAAGGCCTCAACATCTTACTTTCATGGTTTAATTAAACATTGTTTAGTTCTTTGAAGGTAAGATTTTTTTTGGAGTTTTTTATACCTCAATTTCAAGCATGTACACAGGTGAAGATCATGCACGGAAAGCACAAGATTATATTTTATTATTTTCTAGTCGTATCAAGCCATGATGTTTGTAAGTTATAGTTGATGACTTGATTCTTCTTTATAAGACATTAAAGCTCCATTTGATAACAAGAAGGTAAACGATAACAAAAACAATTGATTTTTGTGAGAAGTTAGATAATGAGTTGAGTGATGCGATGAGCTATTCTTTTATATATATATATATATATATATTTTATGGAAAAATGTTTTTTCGACGGTGAGAAACGAACTTTTTCCACAAAAAATAAACAAGGATGGAGGACATGTACTCATAAAAATAAGCCTCTCAATTCATTTTCCAACTTTGCTCACTAATCAATGGTTTTTGCTTTGCTATCATTTTCCAACTTGTTATCAAACGGAGTATAAGGTTTTGTTTCCATGGAAAACATGTATTCCCCCGTCTTCCCCACTTGGGCAATCCAGGTGCTACGCCCTCTCTTACAGCCTAGCTCTTTTTAGAATATTTGTTCAAGTAAGCCAGGAGTGAAGAACACTTTAAAAGATCACCGCTTGCGGTGTTAGAAAGCATATAGATTTGGAGAATGGATGACAAGGAGAACGTAGCCAGTAGATATAATGTTGCATTTACAGCTGTTGAGACTCGAACCTAATATCTCCAAATTCAAGTTTAGGTTCTTCACAACCCAAACAAACTCGAGCGTTCAAATTTCAATGACTTCAATTTGCCATGTTACACCCCATATGCTCATCCCTTATTCTATACATAACAGCAAAAAGTCTATTTAAAATTGCTGTGTGACCTTATGTGATCGTTTATTTTAATAATTCTACTTTGCTTCCTTCCTAAATTATTATAATATCATATTGTAAATTTTATATTAGATCAGAAATGGTTGAACTGCTAGCTAGCGTAGAAAGGGGAAAGAACAACGTGACAGTCTTAATATCTTGGTGGTACTTTTATTAATATTTATTTATTTTTATTAAAAAATATAGTTGTTGATTTTATTGAAAACTAAGTAAAGGTGGTGTAAAAATATATGAATTAATTTCTTTCTGTTCTAGATTAAAATTTATATGATATAAAGATTTGCATCCGCTAGTTTTATTAGGAAAGTAATGTACTCCTTCCTTTTCAAATTTAAGAGTCCCCTGTTTTTTATTTTTTTGGGTACTTCACAAATTAAAAGTGAACTTTCTTTTTTAAAACATAACCAACGCATCCAATATCAAAATGGAAAACAAGTTTTATTTTAAACCAGTGCTTTTAAAAAATTTGAAAGTCAAACATGGACACATAATTAGGGACGAAAGACGTATTAACATGAAGGAAAAATATAATTGCTTGAGATTTTTTTTTAAAAATGTACAAATGAGAAAGATAATTTAATTGCCAATCTTATTAAACTCGTGTAGTTAAGCTACCAAAGGAGAATGTAGTGAACCAAGGCTTTAGCAAGGATAGAAGAGTCTTTTGTCATTTATTTTTATTATCATTTTGTTATTTTATATTCTCTTTACTAAGTGATGTCGTTTTGAGTTGTGGAGAGAGAATTCCTATATAGCTTGTAATTTACTCTTTGATGAGGAGAAATGAATTCATATCAAATTGGCTCTGTTAAAGCAGAGAATTAGGCTTTATTGGAGTAGATTCCATTGGGGATAAACTGGATTTTCCCTAATCTAAGGGCAGATTAAGATTTTCTATTCCAGTTGTAACCCTTGTAGACCAAGGTTCACAACAATTGGTCACTGTTCGAACTGGGGAAAACTTGTTTTCATTCTCTCGTTTGGAGTTGAATTAAAGTTGAACACCGGATTTATTCGCATACTACTGATGTAAAAAAAATTCATACATATATCTTTATAAGCCTTATTTTTAATTATTTTACAAGTGTACAATCAAACATACCATTCATGTGCATATGAGTATTCACATGAATGGTATACACAGTTGCAAAATAATAAAAATAAGGCTTGAAATTTGGGGCGATATTAAATTATTTTTTTTATTCATGAAATTTATTATTTGGATGGTAGATAAGGGTTTTTTTTTTTGGTAAAAGAGAAAAGAAGTTAAAATAACATCTTATAAAACTACTTATTACTTTTTTTTTTCAAAATTGTCAAGAAATTTAACTAGTTTTCTAAGGGTGTTTTTAAATGCACCAACATATTCCGTTTTCTCACCCCACTAAAAGTCAAATTTATGTCAATTTTAACCTAAAATATAGCATAAAATCCAATATATTTACCTCGATTTATATGCATTTAAAAATACCGCTAATTTATCTTCTCACCACTTAAATTTTTAAAAATAAAAAATTAATTAGAAAATTATATTATTTATTCTTTCATAGGTCTACAAGATATAGAATTCTTCTCATCGGAACTGCAACAACGAGAGTTCTTCTTCTTCTTTTTCTTCTCGTCTTCTCAGTGGAAGTGCTATAACTCGAGTTCCTCTTCTTTGTGCTAGATAGAAGTTACTTTGCTCTTGAATCCATTCACTATTTTTTATTTGTGATTCTTTGCTTAATTTTGTGCATTGAGTTTGGGAAAGGTCCAAATTTGTACACTAACAATAAAAATAATGTTTCAGCCGCATTTACTTGTGAAGCTCTGAATGTTTTGAATTGGCCAATGCAATGTGCAGATGCAAATTTTGTTTCAAAAATGTTGATCTTCATTCATTTTACCTATGGGTTTTCCATCTTTGTTGGCAGCCAACTTCTCAATTACAAATTAATTTTTTGCTTACTATGTAAAATAATGTCATGGTTCTTCTTCCGGTTGTAATTTTCATCAAGTAAATATTATGTAGTTTTCCGGGTTCTTGATTTAACGGGAAAAAAATATATATACACAAATATTACACTACCTTTCTTTCTCTTGTGAGCCAAAAAAATAATAATTTTGTGGTCCAAAACAGTTAAATAGTAAAAAAAGTCAATTAGGGGTTTCAAAATCACATTCTTTCACTTAATTTAATTTACCGTATTTAATTTGACTTTTTAATAGTATTGACCAATTAATTGTGATAGAAGAACTCAAAAAAATGTCTATTGTTTGTGATATGGAAATATCATATAATCATTAAATATGTATTTAGTATAATTAATATTTTATATTTTTTTCATAAGTATAATGACTTGTGCGTAATTTTTAATGAAATTTATTAAGAACGATGTAATTTTTTTATTGTGTTTTATTTTAATGAAAAAGTTAATATTATATAATTATTTTACTTTTAGCGACGAAACATTGTCGTCTATGTATTATTTCAATAAACACACTTCACTATTGGAATGAATTACAAAATTTTTCAAAAAATTAATAGAATAAAAAAAAAATATTCTCACAATGCGAAGACATAATATGTTGCATTTAAGAACACTATTTTCTAATCATTTAATTACTACAACCAGTGTGCCAAGAGGGTCTTCTATAATACAATGTCAATGTGCCACATGTTTTCTGGTCAAGAGAATATTTCAAATAGAAATAAAGTTGATCAATTTTTTATTTTTTTGGGTACTTATTTGTATGATGATCAAATAATAGTTGACTTTCTCGTTCTCCTTAATTACTAAGCAATAGACATTGACTTTCTCTTTCTCCTTAATTACTAAGCAATAGAAATTGACTTTTTTCTTTCTCTTAGTTACTTAAGAGTTAAGATAGTTTTGTCTCTTAATAAATATATTCATTATGGTTTTAAGCTTCTTGTTTTTCTTTATGTTTTTGCTTCTTAAACTATTGTAATAGTTATTAGTTATGACTCCCTCTAAAATAAATTAAAAGTATAATTTGATTTTCTCACAATTTCAAGATACATTAACTTTGACATGATCAATAATAAATTTTGTTTATTCCCATGTGATTCGACTCATTGATTATGTCAAAAAAAAAAAGTAAAAATAGAAAGTCTTAAAAAATGTTGAACTTTTAATTTGGAATGGATGGGGTACTATGTTTTGATGATTTATTTAAACTATTAATGAATTCTTAAAAACGTGTCAACAGAAATTGGCTGTGTTTCAATCCAATGGTGGTACTTCAAGTAGGATTCTTCTTGCATGAATATGCACTTCTTCGTAATTCACATTCTCCATTGTAACACTTTTTAATAGCGGAATGTTTGGATCTTATTAGTTATAAGTGTAACATTAATTGTCCTCTCTTGGTGTAATAAAGTTTGCTGAAAAGAAATATGACATCTTTGTCACGGAAAAGTTTCTTAGTTAAATATCATATATTTTCATAAGTAGAATTAGTATTGTTTCGTGAAGGGATAATTTGTTTATAATAATTTGCGTAATATCATGTAATGGATTATTGAAATGTTTTTCAAATAAAGCTCGCCTAATGAAAGGTAAGTGCATTTACATAAACTCAGCTTACATAAGGAGAGTGTGTTGCTAAGCACTCACCTAACATCAGGCAATGGACCTTAAATTTTGGAGGGGGTGTTTGTCATAAATTTAGGAGTGTAAATATATAATACCACCATTCATAAAACCAATAATTCTACTAGTTGATATTTAAAAAGTTTTATAATTAATAGATTTGCTAATGGTTACACTGACAAAAGACGAAGTATTATAACCTAAACGACCACACGAATTCATGCATATTATAATTCCTTTTCTCTTAAAATAAGACTTAAGACTGTGTTTAACGCGCAAGATAAGATTGTACGGTATGGTAATTTTATCCTACCTCATGTTTAATGTTAATCAAGATTGAATATTGAAGCGGATTATTTATCTTACCCCATTAATAAATCCCTCCTAGAAAGTTGGATTATTTTATCCTGTCCGGATGGGATTAAATAATCTAATCAAATTATTTAATCTGGCATATCAAACACAACTAGAGTCTAGTATTTCGTTACGGATATCCAAACTAAGGGGTTGATTTGGTTTTTATAAGACAACGAATATACCATATTTTCCAATAATATAAAAGTTTAGTTTTTAGCCACCAATAATAATGTTAAATGAGCCATGTTATGTACCTATAAATAAAAAGAATTATTTTTCAACATGCATTAAATTATATACAAATTTTCATATAAAATGTTATTATTTTCATTCATAATATAGTTAACATGTGCTTTTAGGGCACATGCTATCATTTTTCATGTTAAAATTAGTATTATTTTTTTTAAAAATTTAAAATTAAACATGGATAAACTCGTAATTTAATTTAAAATGGAGGGTAAATATTTGTATTTGAAATAGATTTGTTGCTGTCATGCTTTTATTATGACACCATAATTTGGGCTGTGATTGCCTCTCATCATATTATTGTGATTGTATCGTTCATCGATAGTGTTATTTTTTTATTTATTTTTTACATCGATAGTGTTATTTAATACTTCTTTTATACTAAGACTTTAATTAAAACACTTATTTTTTTGGATATATATATCAATACCAATTTAATGAATAGTACGAAATAAATTTTATTTAGTTTGTCGAAATTTAATTATATCTATAAAGAAACTAATTCTAAATTTGCGATAGGCAAATTTGCTATAGGAAATAAATTTTATTTTTTTGGATAATAACAGTTGCCTTTGAGATATCTTAAGAAAAAATAGTGAATTTTTATTTTGAGAATGTGATAGTAAAAAGCACAAAATAATTTCATATTTAGATAAACCAAAAAATGCACAAAATAATTTCACATTCCGGAGCCAAATTCTAATATTAAGATGCCAACATTTTAACTATGACGTATAGTTAAATACTTTTTCTTTCAATATTCGATCTAGTATTTTATTAAAATGCGCATAAAACATTAAAAGTGCGAAAGAAAAATCTCATTAAATGAATTTGTACAATTTTAAAATTCTAAAGTACTAAAATGGAGTACAAGCATTTATCCCATCATTATTTTCTCATAGTATAAGGATAGATTTTAAGGAACCAAAACATTAAGGTTATGTTTGACGCGTAGAATAAAAATGTGAGAAATGATAATTGGGACAATTAAAAAATAGGTCTTATTAGAGAAAGATTTTTACACTAAAGCCAATGAATAATTTTTTTGTAAATAAAGGGCCTATTTTTTATTTTATTAATAATATGACATGTGTTTTTTTTTTCATTGTAAAATGACATTCCAACCCTTAACATAAACTAAAAAAATACCAATATGCATTAAAATATGGATTGCAATATGAACTTTACAGTCTATATTTCACTGCAATATGAACTTTGCAGTCCATATTTTACTACAATATGCACTTTGCAGTCCATATTTTTGGTGCAAAGTTCATATTGCAGTCCATATTTTACTACAATGTGAACTTTGCAGTCCATATTTCTAATGCAAAGTTCATATTGCAATCCATATTTCACTGCAATATTCATATTTTTTGTGCAAATTTCATAAAGAGGGGGTAATTTAGGTAATATATAACATGTTTTTATTACTGAAATGATATTTAAATTTATTCAAATACCTTCATTTAAAATATAAAATAAAATAGGCCTCTTACACTAATTACCAATTAAAATAGGCCATTCATTCAAAAAAATATTATTCATTGGAGTTTTGGTAAAAATCAATGGGTAGTAAGACATTCTACCTAATTTCTAGATGATAATTTAGGTGAGATATGATAACTTTATGCTATCTTCTCGTCAGGATTGGACATACGGGTGAATTGTTTATCCCACTAAAACTTTTTATACCACAGAGAGATGTATTAACCAATCTCAACCAATCTCACCTAAAAAGTGGGATTGTTTTATACTCTCGAGACATGATTAAATAATCCTATCCGACTGTTTAATCTATCCGAATATCTAATTTAACGCATTAAATACAGCCTAAATGCTTGTAGATTAACAACTTGGTAGCCTAAATGCTTGCAGATTAATAACTTGGTTTACAACTAAATATTTTGTACTGACTCCACATTCCTTTTTTTACGTATTTGAATGTTTGGTTTATTTGTCATCGCTTGTATATAAAAAGAAAAACTGCTAAATACTTGCCGGTGCATTTATAAACTTCTCAGCACGTTGGAAGCGTATACGGCTATACCATTGAAACACTACACATCTTCTTGGTTATTTCCCTTTGTCAAGCTTAAAATTGATTATTAATTAATTAAGAAGAATGGGATTCAAACTAGAGGCTATGATATTAAATAAATTAATTTCAACCCCCAATGCATAACTGGACACTTTCTCCCTAAGATGGATTTAACAAATATAATCCGAAATTTGGAGGTCAAAACCCCCCCCTGAAATATGGAATAATTGCAATTACCTCCCCAAAATTTCCATTTCTTACACGGACTAGTCCTAATTTGATAAGTCACCACAATTGATTTTTTTTCCTTAAAAAAAGAAAGGACAAGTGGGTGCCTCTCGAACTAGGTTAACCCACTTGTTTGACCGTGATTGATATTTGAATTTTGAGTAATTAAGATTGTAAATTTTTCAATTTTTGGGTTCGACGCATAGGATAACAAGGTTAGATGAGATTATTTAATTTTATCTGGATAAGATAAGATAATTCTACCTCTTAAGTGGAGGCTTTGATATGTACATAAAATTATGAAATTTTAAATGGAAGAAGAAATTACTATAAAAAAAATGACAAATGAAATATTTGGACTCATTACTTTTGGCATAAATAACACATTTAATTATCACTACACTAAATATTATTAAATGCTTTTAATGTGAATAATTACTAAGAATCCTATCATACACATATGCATAGTGCACCATAGGCTAGTTAAAAATAAAATAAAATAAAAAAATCTCTGTGTTTGGTACATTTAAAAAACAAAATTTGTAAAAAACTCAAAATGTAGGGTAATCTACTGTAATTATGTTAAAGAATTTTAATTTCAAGCAAGTACGTCAGTGCATACATGAAAAAAAATAATAAGAAAGAAAGAAAGAAGAAAAATCAAACCTAACGGTTTGCTGACCCACTGAATACCTCTCAATCAAACAAACTTCCTTTACAAATTCTAAAATATACACTCATTCACATCAAAATCAAACCCAAAAACCACTTTTGTGCAAATCAAATTTTAATGAACCAGTAGTTTAAACCATTACCCTGTTTTTGTAGTGTGTATATATATATATATATATATTTATATTTTTAGTTTCCAAAAAAAGATTGAGAGAGAGAGAAAAGGAGTTGTTTTGAATTGGGTTTGTGTTTTTTGAAGAGATGGGTTTGATGAGTGAGTCACTAACACAAGTTTTGATTCCCGTGGCTGCCTTGATTGGGATTGGGTTTGCTTTGGTTCAGTGGTTCTTGGTGGCAAAGGTGAAGGTTTCAAGTGAGATTGAAGGGCAAAATGGGTATAAAGACAGGTTAATAGAAGAAGATGAACAAGAAGAGGGTATTGATAGTGATGAAGCTGTTGCCAAGTGTGCTGAGATTCAAAATGCCATTTCTGTTGGTAATTAGCTCTCTCTCTGTCTATTGTTTTAATCAGATGAGACTAGAACCATGGCGCCTTTTTCATTCAGGCTAGCCCACCATTTTTGTGAGGGGGTAAAAGGGTTTAATTGGGGTCTTCATCTAATAAAAAATTCTCCATTTTAATACTCTATTCGAGAGTTATCAGGATTTATCAAATATGTTCCTATCTAATGAAACACTGTTGGATCAAAATGAGAAATATATTGCTGACAAAAAGATGGCTTTTCCCGGATGAAAATTGGATTCATGGAACAGGAGAAAGATTTAAAAATATGTGACCATTAAAAAGGGATTAAGTGGAACAGAATTGACTGGGTGGTAGGGTCGTGGAAACGCTTGTTGTCTGTTTTTTCTGTTTTTTAAACTTTTGGTTCATTAATGTTATTTAAATTGATGGTGTTCTCCAATGTGTGTCTGTTTTTTAATGTGTGTTTTTTAATCTTTTGGATTCATTAATGTTATATAAATTGAGGGTGTTTTGTGGCTCAATAATTTGTTATATAGAGGGGTTTTCATCTTGTGGGGGGTATATGTTTTACAAGAAATTCTAGCCTTTTGTGCTAATGAGAGCTAAAAATTGAAATGAGATTCTCCCAAAGTAATATATAAGAACGGGTTATTTCACCCATTAATATGGTATCGAAGAAGGGTTATCATTCACGTGTTAGGCGCAACGGCCAAATGTGCTCCACGTCACCCAATATAATCAATTCACGTGTTAAGCTCAAAATTACGCCTAAGTCCGACATTGGAAAATAAGATCCTCTCAGAATAATTTATAATATATAAGAATAAGGAGCTACTTCCTTAGTTTATATTTGCTACCTTTTTCCCTATATATGTTCCTCAGTTTTATTATGCATGTTCTGCCTTTTCTTCTTTGTTGCCTTCTGCTAGAATTGATTATTTTGTTGAATACTTCTTTTACTCCTACTTTTTATGCAAGGGCAAAGGTCCAAATCCCTTTGTTTACGCTGAAGTATAAAATGCTTTTAAATGATCGCAAGGTCAAAATTGAAAAATAAAAAATTGTATGGAGCTCATTCGCTGTTGAAATGGCTTTATTTTTCATACATACACACGCGCACACATATACACACATTAAAGATTTAGTTTTAGCCCTTCCCGAATTGCCTAGAAGAGCCTGCCCATTAAAAATATATGAAAAAATAAAATAAAATAAAATTGTCCCTGTTATAATTAGCTAGCTTTGTGTTATCAGCATGTAATGGCATTCCCAATTTCGGTAGTTGTGTTGGGTGCTTGTTTTGTTTTCTTAATGTAATGTCTGAATATGAAGTTCAAAAGTAAGTTTGTTTAATATTTGAATGTATAACATCTGAATATGCTAAATATAAGCTATTTTGACCATCCTGTCCTCTTATTGGCTTATTTTATTCATAAAACCAATTTAACAAAAAAAATAAAACAAATAGAAGGCGTTGTGTTGAAATTTCACACTCCATTCAGATGTAATAATTACATTCAGAGGCAAGAACACCTCTGAATGCCTTTTAGTCTTTTACCTCTTAAATTTAACAAAAGTTAAGTTACTAAACAAGCAACTTTTTATACCTTTGAAATCTGAACACATTCAACTTCTGATGGCTCTAGCTGGTGATGTCAGAAAAATTCAATTATTTCCAATTTTCTCATTCTTAAATTGAGCTTATACAATGTATTAGATGGACCTTTTTAACCTTTTAAATTAATTTTGATGTACTATTTGAACCAATTACATTCACAATTCTCTAAGCCATTGCTTGGTGTAATGGTAAATATTCGAGCTCTTGAATATGTATCCATCACTCTCTGTACTTCTTCAGCTATGCAAATTATGTTTTACATATGTGAGAATTCGCTTAAAACTCAATGTCTCTGCATATTGTATAATATCTTTTCTTTTTCTTGAAATTATCATATCGAATGGCAAATTTTCAGGGGCAACATCATTTCTATTCACTCAATACAAGTACCTTGGGATTTTCACATTGGCATTCGGCCTCATCATTTTCCTCTTTCTCGGATCGGTTAAGAGCTTTAGCACCAAAAGCGAACCGTGCACTTACAACAAGGGGAACCTATGTAAACCGGCCTTAGCCAATGCCCTCTTTAGCACACTTGCCTTTTTTCTAGGCTCACTCACGTCGGTCCTTTCGGGTTTTCTTGGAATGAAGATAGCAACATTTGCTAATGCAAGAACTACCCTTGAGGCAAGGAAAGGTGTTGGAAAAGCTTTTATAACGGCTTTTAGGTCCGGTGCGGTAATGGGATTCCTTCTTGCTGCAAATGGGCTTTTGGTTCTTTATGTTACTATTAATTTGTTTAAGTTGTATTATGGGGACGACTGGGAGGGACTTTATGAGTCGATCACTGGTTATGGTCTTGGCGGTTCCTCGATGGCGTTATTTGGAAGAGTTGGGGGAGGAATATACACGAAAGCGGCCGATGTTGGTGCTGATCTAGTCGGGAAAGTTGAACGAAATATTCCTGAAGACGATCCACGTAACCCAGCTGTAAGTTCTTATTCCTGTATTATATTTGAAGTTCATGGAATTCTTGCAAAGAATTATACAATGAGGGTGTGTTTGATTGCACCTAATTTGCAGGGAATTGGCCAAAATTTCATATTTCACCTGATTGCATAAATTTCCATGGATCAACTGCCATTTTAAAACTTGAAGTAGCCTAATTTTTTCTAGTTTTGCTGCAATTCGAAAACTACCTTCTAAGGGTCTGTTTGATAAAAAAAAGTTGGAAAGTGATTGGAAAACAATGAAGTTTTATGAGAAGTTGGAAAAATAGATGAGTGGTTTGGTGAAATGTTCACCATCTTTTTCTTATTTTCCATGGGGATATTTTCTTACTCATCCATCCAAAGTATTTGAATGCATGGAAAACTCAGAAAAATAATAGAACATTTAACCAAACCACTCATCTCTTTTTCCAACTTCTCATAAAATTTAGTAGTGCTTTCAATCATTTCTAAGTTTTATATCAAATGCACCCTACGTTTTCATTTTACATGGAAAAAGTTCCCGCACAACAAATACTTAGAGGGAGGTGGATTTTATATAGATATCTATAATACAAATCAAGGATATACTATTCATTGATTTGACCACTATCTTTTTTAATCCAAAGGTCACAAATCAATTTAACAATCTAATGGTCAAGATTGGTTCAAATATCTAATGGTACATAATTTAATACATTTAGAATATTAATTTATTTAGTTATGTTGTCCTCTCTAACTTACAAAATTAATACATTTAGAATATTAATTTATTTACTTATGTTTTGATACAATTTTAAAATTAATAAAGTAATTTACTATTTTGATACAAGAGCTAAGCATAAGATTATTTATTTAACACCTTCTTTAAATCTTCTTCTATGTAAAATTAACTATTTTATTAGTTTTATTTTCTTTTTCTTTTTTACTATTTTTTTTTTAACTTTTTTTTTTCTTTTTTGTGTTTTGGTTATTGGCAATTTTTTTTGTTAATTATTAATTTACTAGGGCATGCCCGTACCCGAGGGCACGAAATAACGAAAAAATTAAATCTATGTTTATGGACAACGAAAATTATTTATTTTCATATGCTATATTAATTTTTGGATTAAATGAGAAAAAATATAATAACACCTCACTTTGGATTAAATGAGAATATGCATTTTAACCTTAATAATATGAGTATTAATAATAACACGTCACTTTGGATTAAATGCGCGAATCTATAATACAAATCTATAATACAAATCAAGTATATACTATTCATTGATTAGACCACTATCTTTTTTAATCCAAAGGTCACAAATCAATTTAACAATCCAATGGTCAAGATTGGCTCAAATATCTAATGGTACATAATTTAATACATTTAGAATATTAATTTATTTAGTTATGTTGTCCTCTCTAACTTACAAAATTAATACATTTAGAATATTAATTTATTTACTTATGTTTTGATACAATTTTAAAATTAATAAAGTAATTTACTATTTTGATACAAGAGCTAAGCATAAGATTATTTATTTAACACCTTCTTTAAATCTTCTTCTATGTAAAATTAACTATTTTATTAGTTTTATTTTATTTTTCTTTTTTACTAATTTTTTTAACTTTTTTTTTGTTTTGTGTGTTTTGGTTATTGGCAATTTTTTTTGTTAATTATTAATTTACTAGGGCATGCCCGTGCCCGAGGGCACGAAATAGCGAAAAAATTAAATCTATGTTTATGGACAACGAAAATTATTTATTTTCATGTGCTATATTAATTTTTGGATTAAATGAGAAATAATATAATAACACCTCACTTTGGATTAAATGAGAATATGCATTTTAACCTTAATAATATGAGTATTAATAATAACACGTCACTTTGGATTAAATGCGCGAATCTATAATACAAATCAAGGATATACTATTCATTGATTAGACCACTATCTTTTTTAATCCAAAGGTCACAAATCAATTTAACAATCCAATGGTCAAGATTGGTTCAAATATCTAATGGTACATAATTTAATACATTTAGAATATTAATTTATTTAGTTATGTTGTCCTCTCTAACTTACAAAATTAATACATTTAGAATATTAATTTATTTACTTATGTTTTGATACAATTTTAAAATTAATAAAGTAATTTACTATTTTGATACAAGAGCTAAGCATAAGATTATTTATTTAACACCTTCTTTAAATCTTCTTCTATGTAAAATTAACTATTTTATTAGTTTTATTTTCTTTTTCTTTTTTACTATTTTTTTTTAACTTTTTTTTTTTTTGTTTTTTGTGTTTTGGTTATTGGCAATTTTTTTTTGTTAATTATTAATTTACTAGGGCATGCCCGTACCCGAGGGCACGAAATAGCGAAAAAATTAAATCTATGTTTATGGACAACGAAAATTATTTATTTTCATGTGCTATATTAATTTTTGGATTAAATGAGAAATAATATAATAACACGTCACTTTGGATTAAATGAGAATATGCATTTTAACCTTAATAATATGAGTATTAATAATAACACGTCACTTTGGATTAAATGCGCGAATCTATATATATTTGACCACTATCTTTTTTTGGATTAAATGAGAAATATGCATTTTAACCTTAAACCAAAAATTAAAATCACACCTCACTTATTTTTATTTAAATATATATTCTAAAGACTCCACTTTTTTTTTCTCACTTCATTACCTCTCTTTATTTACACCTATCACCTACCCCCAACCCCCCACTCTCCCCTTCCCCCTTGCGTATAACTTTTAAAACTGTAAAATTTTAATTAATATAATAATATGAGTATTTCCTAAAAATGATATATTCTATCTGAAACCCTTAATTTGAGATATAAGAAAAAAAAAGTGAGACTTAATTTGTGACAAAAAAAAAAAAGTAATACGAATGTAGATTGATTGGTGGTAAAATAAGTAACATGTTTTCTATTATGTGAAATCTATAATACAAATCAAGGATATACTATTCATTGATTAGACCACTATCTTTTTTAATCCAAAGGTCACAAATCAATTTAACAATCCAATGGTCAAGATTGGTTCAAATATCTAATGGTACATAATTTAATACATTTAGAATATTAATTTATTTAGTTATGTTGTCCTCTCTAACTTACAAAATTAATACATTTAGAATATTAATTTATTTACTTATGTTTTGATACAATTTTAAAATTAATAAAGTAATTTACTATTTTGATACAAGAGCTAAGCATAAGATTATTTATTTAACACCTTCTTTAAATCTTCTTCTATGTAAAATTAACTATTTTATTAGTTTTATTTTCTTTTTCTTTTTTACTATTTTTTTTTAACTTTTTTTTTTTTTGTTTTTTGTGTTTTGGTTATTGGCAATTTTTTTTTGTTAATTATTAATTTACTAGGGCATGCCCGTACCCGAGGGCACGAAATAGCGAAAAAATTAAATCTATGTTTATGGACAACGAAAATTATTTATTTTCATGTGCTATATTAATTTTTGGATTAAATGAGAAATAATATAATAACACGTCACTTTGGATTAAATGAGAATATGCATTTTAACCTTAATAATATGAGTATTAATAATAACACGTCACTTTGGATTAAATGCGCGAATCTATATATATTTGACCACTATCTTTTTTTGGATTAAATGAGAAATATGCATTTTAACCTTAAACCAAAAATTAAAATCACACCTCACTTATTTTTATTTAAATATATATTCTAAAGACTCCACTTTTTTTTTCTCACTTCATTACCTCTCTTTATTTACACCTATCACCTACCCCCAACCCCCCACTCTCCCCTTCCCCCTTGCGTATAACTTTTAAAACTGTAAAATTTTAATTAATATAATAATATGAGTATTTCCTAAAAATGATATATTCTATCTGAAACCCTTAATTTGAGATATAAGAAAAAAAAAGTGAGACTTAATTTGTGACAAAAAAAAAAAAGTAATACGAATGTAGATTGATTGGTGGTAAAATAAGTAACATGTTTTCTATTATGTGAAATCTATAATACAAATCAAGGATATACTATTCATTGATTTGACCACTATCTTTTTTAATCCAAAGGTCACAAATCAATTTAACAATCTAATGGTCAAGATTGGTTCAAATATCTAATGGTACATAATTTAATACATTTAGAATATTAATTTATTTAGTTATGTTGTCCTCTCTAACTTACAAAATTAATACATTTAGAATATTAATTTATTTACTTATGTTTTGATACAATTTTAAAATTAATAAAGTAATTTACTATTTTGATACAAGAGCTAAGCATAAGATTATTTATTTAACACCTTCTTTAAATCTTCTTCTATGTAAAATTAACTATTTTATTAGTTTTATTTTCTTTTTCTTTTTTACTATTTTTTTTTTAACTTTTTTTTTCTTTTTTGTGTTTTGGTTATTGGCAATTTTTTTTGTTAATTATTAATTTACTAGGGCATGCCCGTACCCGAGGGCACGAAATAACGAAAAAATTAAATCTATGTTTATGGACAACGAAAATTATTTATTTTCATATGCTATATTAATTTTTGGATTAAATGAGAAAAAATATAATAACACCTCACTTTGGATTAAATGAGAATATGCATTTTAACCTTAATAATATGAGTATTAATAATAACACGTCACTTTGGATTAAATGCGCGAATCTATAATACAAATCTATAATACAAATCAAGTATATACTATTCATTGATTAGACCACTATCTTTTTTAATCCAAAGGTCACAAATCAATTTAACAATCCAATGGTCAAGATTGGCTCAAATATCTAATGGTACATAATTTAATACATTTAGAATATTAATTTATTTAGTTATGTTGTCCTCTCTAACTTACAAAATTAATACATTTAGAATATTAATTTATTTACTTATGTTTTGATACAATTTTAAAATTAATAAAGTAATTTACTATTTTGATACAAGAGCTAAGCATAAGATTATTTATTTAACACCTTCTTTAAATCTTCTTCTATGTAAAATTAACTATTTTATTAGTTTTATTTTATTTTTCTTTTTTACTAATTTTTTTAACTTTTTTTTTGTTTTGTGTGTTTTGGTTATTGGCAATTTTTTTTGTTAATTATTAATTTACTAGGGCATGCCCGTGCCCGAGGGCACGAAATAGCGAAAAAATTAAATCTATGTTTATGGACAACGAAAATTATTTATTTTCATGTGCTATATTAATTTTTGGATTAAATGAGAAATAATATAATAACACCTCACTTTGGATTAAATGAGAATATGCATTTTAACCTTAATAATATGAGTATTAATAATAACACGTCACTTTGGATTAAATGCGCGAATCTATAATACAAATCAAGGATATACTATTCATTGATTAGACCACTATCTTTTTTAATCCAAAGGTCACAAATCAATTTAACAATCCAATGGTCAAGATTGGTTCAAATATCTAATGGTACATAATTTAATACATTTAGAATATTAATTTATTTAGTTATGTTGTCCTCTCTAACTTACAAAATTAATACATTTAGAATATTAATTTATTTACTTATGTTTTGATACAATTTTAAAATTAATAAAGTAATTTACTATTTTGATACAAGAGCTAAGCATAAGATTATTTATTTAACACCTTCTTTAAATCTTCTTCTATGTAAAATTAACTATTTTATTAGTTTTATTTTCTTTTTCTTTTTTACTATTTTTTTTTAACTTTTTTTTTTTTTGTTTTTTGTGTTTTGGTTATTGGCAATTTTTTTTTGTTAATTATTAATTTACTAGGGCATGCCCGTACCCGAGGGCACGAAATAGCGAAAAAATTAAATCTATGTTTATGGACAACGAAAATTATTTATTTTCATGTGCTATATTAATTTTTGGATTAAATGAGAAATAATATAATAACACGTCACTTTGGATTAAATGAGAATATGCATTTTAACCTTAATAATATGAGTATTAATAATAACACGTCACTTTGGATTAAATGCGCGAATCTATATATATTTGACCACTATCTTTTTTTGGATTAAATGAGAAATATGCATTTTAACCTTAAACCAAAAATTAAAATCACACCTCACTTATTTTTATTTAAATATATATTCTAAAGACTCCACTTTTTTTTTCTCACTTCATTACCTCTCTTTATTTACACCTATCACCTACCCCCAACCCCCCACTCTCCCCTTCCCCCTTGCGTATAACTTTTAAAACTGTAAAATTTTAATTAATATAATAATATGAGTATTTCCTAAAAATGATATATTCTATCTGAAACCCTTAATTTGAGATATAAGAAAAAAAAAGTGAGACTTAATTTGTGACAAAAAAAAAAAAGTAATACGAATGTAGATTGATTGGTGGTAAAATAAGTAACATGTTTTCTATTATGTGAAATCTATAATACAAATCAAGGATATACTATTCATTGATTTGACCACTATCTTTTTTAATCCAAAGGCCACAAATCAATGTAACAATCCAATGGTCAAGAGTGGTTCAAATATCTAATGGTACATAATTTAATACATTTAGAATATTAATTTATTTAGTTATGTTGTCCTCTCTAACTTACAAAATTAATACATTTAGAATATTAATTTATTTACTTATGTTTTGATACAATTTTAAAATTAATAAAGTAATTTACTATTTTGATACAAGAGCTAAGCATAAGATTATTTATTTAACACCTTCTTTAAATCTTCTATGTAAAATTAACTATTTTATTAGTTTTATTTTCTTTTTCTTTTTTACTATTTTTTTTTAACTTTTTTTTTTTTTGTTTTTTGTGTTTTGGTTATTGGCAATTTTTTTTTGTTAATTATTAATTTACTAGGGCATGCCCGTACCCGAGGGCACGAAATAGCGAAAAAATTAAATCTATGTTTATGGACAACGAAAATTATTTATTTTAATGTGCTATATTAATTTTTGGATTAAATGAGAAATAATATAATAACACGTCACTTTGGATTAAATGAGAATATGCATTTTAACCTTAATAATATGAGTATTAATAATAACACGTCACTTTGGATTAAATGCGCGAATCTATATATATTTGACCACTATCTTTTTTTGGATTAAATGAGAAATATGCATTTTAACCTTAAACCAAAAATTAAAATCACACCTCACTTATTTTTATTTAAATATATATTCTAAAGACTCCACTTTTTTTTTCTCACTTCATTACCTCTCTTTATTTACACCTATCACCTACCCCCAACCCCCCACTCTCCCCTTCCCCCTTGCGTATAACTTTTAAAATTGTAAAATTTTAATTAATATAATAATATGAGTATTTCCTAAAAATGATATATTCTATCTGAAACCCTTAATTTGAGATATAAGAAAAAAAAAAAGTGAGACTTAATTTGTGACAAAAAAAAAGAAGTAATACGAATGTAGATTGATTGGTGGTAAAATAAGTAACATGTTTTCTATTATGTGAAATATATCCAACACAAATGGTTACTAACCTTTTGTATTTCTTAATTGATATTTTCACTAAACATATCAATAGTTGATTTGGATCGTGTTCATATGGTACTTTATTGAATTTTAGGTGTTATTATTTCGGTGAATAAATAATATTCAAACTATATTTTTTATTTTAACAAATAATCTAAGATAACCAAGTTGAATACGACTGAATATGCAATCATTGCTAATTATTTTAAACTGATCATGATGGATTCGGTTGGAAAGTGCTTGACAATATAATATCATTTTATTATTTGCGATAAGTGAATAAAATATATAAATCATAACAATTTTATGTTATGCCTGTGCCCGAGGGCACTCAAAACTTATTTAATTTTAATTAGTTTGTATTTTTTTATAAACTATTTCTTTTTAGTTTTTTTTAACTATTTCTTTTTAAAACACAATTTACTAAAATACAAATAAGTTTTGAGTTTATTACAATTTTACGTTAGAAAAAAAAAGTAAAAATTGAGCTTCTACTACCAATGAATTATCATGCCATAAGTATAGCACATGAAAATAAATAATTTTCGTTGTCCATAAACATATATTTAATTTTTTCGCTATTTCGTGCCCTCGGGCACGGGCATACCCTAGTCTATAATACAAATCAAGGATATACTATTCATTGATTTGACCACTATCTTTTTTAATCCAAAGGCCACAAATCAATTTAACAATCCAATGGTCAAGAGTGGTTCAAATATCTAATGGTACATAATTTAATACATTTAGAATATTAATTTATTTAGTTATGTTGTCCTCTCTAACTTACAAAATTAATACATTTAGAATATTAATTTATTTACTTATGTTTTGATACAATTTTAAAATTAATAAAGTAATTTACTATTTTGATACAAGAGCTAAGCATAAGATTATTTATTTAACACCTTCTTTAAATCTTCTATGTAAAATTAACTATTTTATTAGTTTTATTTTCTTTTTCTTTTTTACTATTTTTTTTTAACTTTTTTTTTTTTTTGTTTTTTGTGTTTTGGTTATTGGCAATTTTTTTTTGTTAATTATTAATTTACTAGGGCATGCCCGTACCCGAGGGCACGAAATAGCGAAAAAATTAAATCTATGTTTATGGACAACGAAAATTATTTATTTTAATGTGCTATATTAATTTTTGGATTAAATGAGAAATAATATAATAACACGTCACTTTGGATTAAATGAGAATATGCATTTTAACCTTAATAATATGAGTATTAATAATAACACGTCACTTTGGATTAAATGCGCGAATCTATATATATTTGACCACTATCTTTTTTTGGATTAAATGAGAAATATGCATTTTAACCTTAAACCAAAAATTAAAATCACACCTCACTTATTTTTATTTAAATATATATTCTAAAGACTCCACTTTTTTTTTCTCACTTCATTACCTCTCTTTATTTACACCTATCACCTACCCCCAACCCCCCACTCTCCCCTTCCCCCTTGCGTATAACTTTTAAAATTGTAAAATTTTAATTAATATAATAATATGAGTATTTCCTAAAAATGATATATTCTATCTGAAACCCTTAATTTGAGATATAAGAAAAAAAAAAAGTGAGACTTAATTTGTGACAAAAAAAAAGAAGTAATACGAATGTAGATTGATTGGTGGTAAAATAAGTAACATGTTTTCTATTATGTGAAATATATCCAACACAAATGGTTACTAACCTTTTGTATTTCTTAATTGATATTTTCACTAAACATATCAATAGTTGATTTGGATCGTGTTCATATGGTACTTTATTGAATTTTAGGTGTTATTATTTCGGTGAATAAATAATATTCAAACTATATTTTTTATTTTAACAAATAATCTAAGATAACCAAGTTGAATACGACTGAATATGCAATCATTGCTAATTATTTTAAACTGATCATGATGGATTCGGTTGGAAAGTGCTTGACAATATAATATCATTTTATTATTTGCGATAAGTGAATAAAATATATAAATCATAACAATTTTATGTTATGCCTGTGCCCGAGGGCACTCAAAACTTATTTAATTTTAATTAGTTTGTATTTTTTTATAAACTATTTCTTTTTAGTTTTTTTTAACTATTTCTTTTTAAAACACAATTTACTAAAATACAAATAAGTTTTGAGTTTATTACAATTTTACGTTAGAAAAAAAAAGTAAAAATTGAGCTTCTACTACCAATGAATTATCATGCCATAAGTATAGCACATGAAAATAAATAATTTTCGTTGTCCATAAACATATATTTAATTTTTTCGCTATTTCGTGCCCTCGGGCACGGGCATACCCTAGTCTATAATACAAATCAAGGATATACTATTCATTGATTTGACCACTATCTTTTTTAATCCAAAGGCCACAAATCAATTTAACAATCCAATGGTCAAGAGTGGTTCAAATATCTAATGGTACATAATTTAATACATTTAGAATATTAATTTATTTAGTTATGTTGTCCTCTCTAACTTACAAAATTAATACATTTAGAATATTAATTTATTTACTTATGTTTTGATACAATTTTAAAATTAATAAAGTAATTTACTATTTTGATACAAGAGCTAAGCATAAGATTATTTATTTAACACCTTCTTTAAATCTTCTATGTAAAATTAACTATTTTATTAGTTTTATTTTCTTTTTCTTTTTTACTATTTTTTTTTAACTTTTTTTTTTTTGTTTTTTGTGTTTTGGTTATTGGCAATTTTTTTTTGTTAATTATTAATTTACTAGGGCATGCCCGTACCCGAGGGCACGAAATAGCGAAAAAATTAAATCTATGTTTATGGACAACGAAAATTATTTATTTTAATGTGCTATATTAATTTTTGGATTAAATGAGAAATAATATAATAACACGTCACTTTGGATTAAATGAGAATATGCATTTTAACCTTAATAATATGAGTATTAATAATAACACGTCACTTTGGATTAAATGCGCGAATCTATATATATTTGACCACTATCTTTTTTTGGATTAAATGAGAAATATGCATTTTAACCTTAAACCAAAAATTAAAATCACACCTCACTTATTTTTATTTAAATATATATTCTAAAGACTCCACTTTTTTTTTCTCACTTCATTACCTCTCTTTATTTACACCTATCACCTACCCCCAACCCCCCACTCTCCCCTTCCCCCTTGCGTATAACTTTTAAAATTGTAAAATTTTAATTAATATAATAATATGAGTATTTCCTAAAAATGATATATTCTATCTGAAACCCTTAATTTGAGATATAAGAAAAAAAAAAAGTGAGACTTAATTTGTGACAAAAAAAAAGAAGTAATACGAATGTAGATTGATTGGTGGTAAAATAAGTAACATGTTTTCTATTATGTGAAATATATCCAACACAAATGGTTACTAACCTTTTGTATTTCTTAATTGATATTTTCACTAAACATATCAATAGTTGATTTGGATCGTGTTCATATGGTACTTTATTGAATTTTAGGTGTTATTATTTCGGTGAATAAATAATATTCAAACTATATTTTTTATTTTAACAAATAATCTAAGATAACCAAGTTGAATACGACTGAATATGCAATCATTGCTAATTATTTTAAACTGATCATGATGGATTCGGTTGGAAAGTGCTTGACAATATAATATCATTTTATTATTTGCGATAAGTGAATAAAATATATAAATCATAACAATTTTATGTTATGCCTGTGCCCGAGGGCACTCAAAACTTATTTAATTTTAATTAGTTTGTATTTTTTTATAAACTATTTCTTTTTAGTTTTTTTTAACTATTTCTTTTTAAAACACAATTTACTAAAATACAAATAAGTTTTGAGTTTATTACAATTTTACGTTAGAAAAAAAAAGTAAAAATTGAGCTTCTACTACCAATGAATTATCATGCCATAAGTATAGCACATGAAAATAAATAATTTTCGTTGTCCATAAACATATATTTAATTTTTTCGCTATTTCGTGCCCTCGGGCACGGGCATACCCTAGTTGCCATTAAAAAGTAAGTTAAACCACGAAAATTAATTCCTTGGAGAACTACTGCAATCAAAACCCACGAAAGATGAAAAAACATGAAACCTAGGCATCTTCGATTGAAAAGAAATGCACTCAAACATCTCAAGGGTGTGTTTGGGACTCCAATGAACTGGGGCAATGTTAGTTCACATATTAAATGGGACTTGATTTCCCAAAAACATTCTTAATTGGTCTTATAATTCTCGTAATTCATATCAAGAGTTCAAATCACAAGATACAATAAATCTAAAACACTGCTTGAAATTACCAATTTCCGATTCCAAGAAAACACAAAAACTTGAAACAAATAAGCACATATCCCTTTAGTATGTTCTTACCATAAGCACAATCCGTTCATACTTTTGTGTTTCATTATTTTGCAGGTTATAGCAGATAATGTGGGTGACAATGTAGGAGACATAGCCGGGATGGGATCGGACTTATTTGGCTCTTACGCCGAATCAACATGTGCCGCTCTCTTTGTTGCATCGATATCTTCATTTGGTACAAGCCATGACTACACAGCCATGTCTTATCCACTTATTATAAGCTCGATGGGCATAGTAATTTGTTTGATTACAACACTCTTTGCTACCGACTTCTTTGAGATCAAGAATGTGACCGATATCGAACCGTCCTTAAAGCGACAGCTACTTATTTCGACGGTCCTGATGACTGCTGGGATCGCCATGGTCACCTTCATTGCTTTGCCATCCAAGTTCACTATCTTTAACTTTGGGGAAGATAAGGTCGTTAAAAACTGGTATGTATCTAATTAACACTGCCGTTTGCCATAATGTTTGTTTGTGGATTCGTATTGTTGATTTAGTGTTATGTGATGCAGGCACCTTTTCTTTTGTGTTGCCATTGGCTTGTGGGCTGGTCTTGTTATCGGATATACTACCGAGTATTACACTAGCAATGTCTACAGGTGAGTTATTTTTCTCATAATCTCATTATATCATGCTACTGGCCTCTGTCTTTGCTTATGATTCCTTCAATCCTTTATACTCAACAATAAGTCTAGATTCCAAGAAATGCACCAACCAATGAATTGATGCCACATCATTTGAGTCACTTTTTTGAGTCCCAATACTGAATCCCCCTAGATTCCTAGAATTACTCTTATACTCTTTGTGTCTCAAATTTAGAGTCCTACTTTCTTTTCGGGACTTGTCAAATTAAGAGTCTGACTTTCCTTTTTGGGTCATGATCGATGGGTCGAAATCTCATAGTAGGAAATTAGTTGTATTGTTGACCAGTGATCAGGTTGAACTTAGTGTTTTCTTAAAAAGTAGCAAGTACTTTTGATTTAAATTTAGTATTTTTCTTAAAATGTACCGAAGTATTGGAACTCACAAGAGGCATGCTTCCAGAAAGCTCATTATTTACTCGCAATTTAAGAGTTGCTACTTGAGGTTTACTTTTTTCTTTTTCTTTTTTTCTTTTCTTTTCTTTTTGTAGCAAAACACTGAGGGTGTGTTCAAGAATTTAAACTCTGTGATAGATTTTCCACGGAAAACAAATAAGATATGGTAGACATGGTTTTTGAATTACATGAAAAAGAAGAAATTAGGCTAAATGAAGTTGTACCATGGCTTTTTTTGGAATCAAACACTACTAAAGATGGTAAACGTGAAAATTTTGCACATTTTCCATAGAAAAGCAGTGTTGCAAACATATCCTGATTTTGAAATAATCAATGGCAAAAAGAAAACTTATCTAATTATCACAAGATTTGGTACGTTGATTTTTGAAACATGACTTTAACTTTGGACCATTCCAAAAAGTAAAGTTGGACTCTGAATTTGGGATATAGGACCATAATCTAACTAGGAAAGATAGTTCAAGATTTTTCAAAGGATTTGTAGTAGCAATATTTATGACATATGATGTGAGAGGAGAAAGCTTCGGCACCCCAACACAAAATCTTGGTTCTGCCTCTGATTGGAATCTAGCCCTTGCAACTCCTGCCCTGCTGTATTAAGACCATTGTTAGATTCTTTTGTTAATTTTCACCACCAAATTACAGTTACCATTGAAGAAATATAAACTAATTCAAAGATATCTCACAAATAACCATTCTTATCCATGTATACGTACCTAATTTAATGTTATACATTAGCTTCCACCAGTATTTTGATTAAGATTCCTATAATCATTGCTGTAATTTGCAGCCCAGTGCAGGATGTGGCGGATTCTTGCAGGACCGGTGCTGCAACGAATGTGATATTTGGGTTGGCTCTTGGCTACAAATCAGTCATAATTCCCATATTTTCCATAGCGATTGCTATTTACGTGAGCTTTAGCTTGGCTGCTATGTACGGAATTGCAGTAGCTGCTTTGGGAATGCTCAGCACTATAGCCACCGGCCTTGCAATTGATGCGTATGGACCCATAAGTGACAATGCTGGTGGTATTGCAGAAATGGCCGGAATGAGTCACACTATTCGTGAAAGAACCGATGCGCTTGATGCTGCTGGAAACACTACTGCTGCAATCGGCAAGGTATGGCAAACAAACAGTAGCTGTCAAAATCTGAGCCATCCAATTTTAAACTAATGGTGTAGATTACTTTTTCTAGAGGAGTCAAATCCCACCGTTGTGTATATGGCCCACAACAACGAAAATACCCCCGTAACTCGCCTCGGTGAAACTTGAACTTGGTATGATGGGATCTCTCTAGTCCATTTGCTCGAATAAGTTTTTTTTCTTGACAATTGATTATCCTAAAATTAGTGTTTTTCTCAGAATGAGGGAAAGCCAAAACCTGACTCTTAATTTGGGATGATCGGAGTGTTCTATTTTCATAAGCAATGACAAGTCTACAAGGGGTGGTCCCAGGCACTGATTTTTTAAGAAAAATATTGGAAGTTGCTCAAAAATTTATGAGTTCTGCATTATTTTAGAGTGCCAATGCCTAGATATGCCATTGTTCGCATATACAGAAATTAATATTATCCTTAAAACACGCATATTTTCTATTGAGGACTACTATAACAAAGCCTTTCTAAATTTCAGTATATTTATTTTTGTCAGGGATTTGCAATTGGATCAGCCGCTCTGGTTTCTCTTGCATTATTTGGTGCCTTTGTGAGCAGAGCTGGAATCAAGACCGTCGACGTATTAACCCCAAAAGTTTTCATTGGTTTGATTGTGGGGGCAATGCTTCCTTACTGGTTCTCGGCCATGACAATGAAGAGTGTAGGAAGTGCAGCTCTAAAAATGGTAGAAGAGGTTCGACGCCAGTTCAATACTATTCCGGGGCTTATGGAAGGGACTACGAAACCCGACTATGCAACTTGTGTTAAAATTTCCACAGATGCGTCACTAAAAGAAATGATCCCACCAGGTGCTTTGGTAATTCTCTCGCCGTTGATTGCCGGTACATTCTTCGGTGTAGAAACACTTGCCGGTGTTCTTGCTGGATCACTTGTTTCCGGCGTGCAGGTATTGTTTTTTCTTTCTTTCTTTGTTTAATTCATTCTTTTTTTCTTTCTAATGTCAATTAGAATCAAGAAATAGCTTTTGAATCTGGATTCTCTAGATTGATTTCAATCACTCTAGAGAAGAGTAGCTTAGCTTTTGACAGATAGTTTGATGTCAAAATCTGAACCATCTAATTTTAATCTAATGGTCCAGATTTCTTCAACTCTCCTCTAGAGTGAGCCCGGTGCTTAGATTTTGTGGTTTTATTGTTTAGCACATACAAATCATTGTCGAGGGCATGTTTGATAGGCCAGTTTTTCTGCGGAAAATGGACATTTTCCACCGTTTTCCTTCTTTTTGTGGTATTTGATAGTCAAAATTTTCCATGGAAACAAATTTCATGAGATCGCAATACAACCCATCCAATTCCTATGAAAGCTAGAATTCCAGTTCTCACCACCCTCAAGAAATTTAGTTCCATAGAGAATGTTGCAAGCATTTCAAGGTGGGGTAAGGCTTTTCACTTCGCAATCTTTAGTATTCCTTATTTTGGTGTTCGATTGGCACTGAAAGATGGGATGCTTAATTTCCAGGTTGAAAATAAAGCTATATCAAACACCTTGAAATAACATTTTACATGGAAACCAATTGCTAGCAATTCAATTCCCTGGCATTCAGTTATTTTCTAGATTATTTTATTGCTCGCAATCAAACACACCCTAAGTTTAAAAAAAATATTTTCTTGTTTAATCGGCCATTTGTTCTTTATATGCTTCAACTTCGATAGATGAGCCCGACTCCTCTTAATAGAACTCTAAACATAGAGTGAACTATTTTCAACGAAAAGGCCGAGATTAAGCCCCATTAAAATGAGACTTTAAGTGGTTATTTTGAAAATAAACCTCATGATTTGGTTTAATCATAATCAATTTTTTCGATGAACGGTTGAAAGTAGCATAAATCTACATGACAGAGTTATTTCATAACCCAATCTTACTGGGATTTGTTTAGATTCTCATGCTGGCTTCGTTTTGTATATGATCCAATCTTGTTTTGGCTTGATTTGTATCTGTAAGAATTTGCTTTTTTACTTTGCTCATCGTTCTTATGCTATTATAAAAATACGCAAGAGCCCTCATTTTTATTTCTACTTCTCCCCTTTCTAGGTTGCCATTTCGGCTTCAAACACCGGTGGAGCATGGGATAATGCCAAGAAGTACATTGAGGTAAACTTGTTTCTCCTAAAACATCTAAAACTTCGATACCAATAGTGAGGGGTGATCCTTATTAAGGGATATTAAGTAAACAAAACAAAAAGAGCAATGCTACACCTACATGATATTCTTACTGGCATGCATTACATGGGTTGTACATTTACAAAATACAATAAAAATATAACTTACGTAATATACTCGGTAAGAATTAACGATAAGAAAAGCATTTTCCAAATAGAAAGAGCAATAATAATCCCATAACCCCACTGGTTTCAAGTAAGTCGGCCCAAGGCCCAAGTTGTGTCACTGTGCTACAGTATTTGACTTTCATAGGCAATGTGAAATGCCTTTTCAAACTCATTCTTATTTTGTGAAATGTTCACTTTGGCTCCGAAAACATTCCTTGGATGTGAATTCTTGCAGACCGGTGCTTCGGAATAAAAATGAATTTGACAGAGTATAGTACTGTTATGAAAAAATTATACTTTATGTTTCCACAGTTGTATATTACTTTAATAATAGTTATATTTACTCTGGCAATAGAGTTACCCTTCTTATTTTAGTCAACATTGTTTCACGTTGGCTCCAAAATCCTTCTTTCGATGAGGATTCTTGCAGGATGGTGTTTTGGAAAACATATGACTTGGCTAAGGGCACAAAATCGTACTCTATGTTTTCACTTTTCACAGTTGTAATTACTTTGACAATAGTCATATTTGCTTTGACAATAAAGCCAACCTCCTTATTTTGGCTAAAGTTTCTCCTTTTGACGTGAGTTGTTATCAGGCTGGTGCATCGGAACACGCACGATCACTGGGGCCCAAGGGATCGGACGCTCATAAGGCCGCCGTGATAGGTGACACTGTCGGAGATCCCCTCAAAGACACATCTGGACCGTCGCTTAACATCCTCATTAAGCTGATGGCAGTCGAATCTTTGGTCTTTGCCCCGTTCTTTGCAGCTCATGGCGGATTGCTCTTCAAATGGCTTTAAATTCAATTCCTTTTTGAGGTTAAATTGTGGAGCAATATGATTAAAAGAGATTTTTTACTTTGTTTTTATAGTTAATTTTAAGTGGTTGTAAATTAAGAAATACTTATAATTATATTGACATTAATTTACACAGCATTGTTAATTATATTGACGGCCTATTCAAGCTTTTGTTGTTTAATTTATTTATTGGTTCCAATAAATTTTGGAAATATGGCAAGTCAAGATAAGTAGTTGCAATAAATTTTTTGCTAGTGGAACAAAGTGGTTCCGCTTATAGTTAACTAAAAGTCACTCTAGTTGATAAACTTTTTTTTATACAAGCGATCATTTCATAACACATATTTTTTGATACAAGTTATAATTTGACAACTACTATAATAAAGGGCGGATATACCATTTTGGTTGAAATTGATATCGAGGTCCGAAATACAATCAAATTGACACACAATTTCACTATAATTTCAAAAAATATTGGGGAGGTGTAAATTGTTAGCAAAATAGTATGAATAACCGAAGTAAAAATAAATATAATTTAAAACCGAGTCTCGTGTATTACATGATTTCTTTAAAACAATTAAGCCGCCTCCTTTGGTGCTTTGAGGTTTGCTATCGGCGTGTAAAATTTGTGTTTTGAACTTTATCACCAATTGACGCAAATAGTTGCAAGTTGCAAAACTTGCAACCAGCCATTTTCAAAGCAACATTTGTGTCCAGACAAGAGAGAGAGTCTTATTTTTCTTAGAAACTTATGCTTTAGTGAAAGGTAATCTTTTATAAATTCAAAACTTTTCCCACAAAAATCCAATGTGGGATTTAATCCTTTCCATTATATTTTTCATCTCAAGTTGTTCACTTTGGATAACAATTTCTCATTCATTTCATATCCTTTTTCAGCAAACAAATATACGACCTCGATGTACTCACGGAGGAAAACACGAATCTATAAATTACTATTACAACCAAGTGTGAAATCCCGTTTAAAATTACCCTCAAAATAATTCAAAAATAACTTTAAAAACCCATTTTTTCAACATAAATAATAAGCGCAAAACAAAGGGAAGGTAACTGGAACCAATAAATTTTGGAAATATGGATAAATAATAATAAAAAAATTATCAACTAGAGTGACTTTTATGTACCACTAGCAAATAATATATTTTCTTCATTGTAGTAGGTAAAAATTAGTTTTTCTTTTAAATGTGCCAAAGTGAAATAGTATTAACTCTTAATTTTGAACGCAGAGGACAATAGCGGGGCCACAACACAAACAAGGAAATGGGGCAGTTGCCCCCCAGGTTTTTGAAAATTGTAATTTTACCTCCTATAATTATTTTTAGAAATTGTAAATCCATATAATAAAAGGCAATAGTTTTTAAATCTTAAAAATTTATAAATAATATAGAATTGTGTGGTTCAAACTAGGAGTGCACATGGTTCGGATTGGATTGGTTTACTATTTAAACCTAAATTGAACTAATCTAATCATCAATTGATTTTTTTGTACCAAATTCAAACCAATTATACGGAAAAACCAATTTAACCAATCAAAACCAAACAACAATGGATTTGTTTGGATTGGGTTGTCTCAAAATTTATTATTTTTTTTAAAACTCATATAAATTTAAGAGAAGAAATACATTTTATCAATAAGCCAAATACTTGATACATTTATCTTTTACACTAATGGCTAACACTCTATTTGCTATGCTAGAGTTCTTTTTTTAACTTGCTAACCTACCCTGTGATAATTTCTCATTAGTTTAATTTTTTGTAAGTAAAATCAAATTCTAAATGGGTAGAAGTTCATAGGGAATGAAACCACTTTTGATTTTTGATTATGATTAATCACTTATTTTTATCATTTGTAGTATATTTACATTGTAAGATATTTCTTGACAAGTTAACCAACAATGTTAAAGACTATATAATCCACATATACATACATATACTAAATATAAATAATATATATATATATATATTATTTATACTAGACACTAAGTGAGCAGATAATTTTGGTACGTCTGTGAATTTACAAAAGTATCCTTATTGCGCCAAAAATTACTAAAAAATAATGCCAAGGTAAGGAACCGAACCTTTGAATCTTTAACTTGAAAAGTGCATATAATTGCCACTTAACCAAATGCCATTTTCTATTTTTAATGTGAGGAACTAGTAAGTATTATATTGCAGACTTATAGAGTCTACTACAAGGCTAGTTATTTATTATCGATTTTGAATTAGTTCGGATAATCCAAAAGGTAAACCCAAAAATAATTTTTAAATGATTAATGTGCCTTTGCTATAAGTTACAACTTAATATATATATATATACATATCAGATAAGTTTACCCCCCGCCCCAACTAATTTTAATTAAAAATAATACTAGTACTAAATTTTTATTTATAAAATAAATAAATTAATATTATTCTTGCCCCCTAAAAAAATTTCTACCTCTGGCCTGGCAGAGAATATGAAAATTATGAAGAGTTTTTTGTTCTTTCAGAGGGCTACGAACAAATTTTATGTAATGCTATTTTACTATCATTAGAAATCGCTAGGCAAAAGTCATATGGCAGGAGGGGGTTTAATGACCAGGTGGAAACTAAAATTGATAATATAATTGTTAAAATTGAAAAACTCCAATGGAAATTTCAAAATACATAAAATATTTTTTATATGTAATCAGGCAAAAACAAAAAAATTGAAGATTTTTTTTTGGTAATGGAGTGTGAGAGGAGTTTGTTCAAAATTTTAATTTACAATGAAGACGCATAAAAGTGGAGGTTGAATTCATGAATTGGATGAGGATAAAAATTAACCAATAGGAGAGAGATTGTGGGTGGGACTGTGGGGGCATATGCAAGGAGTTGAAGGAAAACTACTATCGTAATCCTTTTGCTCTAAGGTGTCGTTTAAATGACATTAATTAAAAATAGAAGTATATTTTTTTTATTTTTAATAACAAAATATTCATGCTTTAAGAATCCTAATTTATAGTGTTCGCTTGGTTTGAGGAATATTGCTTTAAGAATCCTAATTCAACACAAATTAATATTTTCATAAAGTCAATGTTCCATTTTTCGAAAGAAACAATATAGTTTTTTATCATATAGGAATAATTCATTATTTTATAATTTTTAAATTTTATGATACTATATACAATAAAATGATAATTGTTGTCAATAATTTAATTTGTTTAATAAAATGTTAATTATTTTTAAAATTTTTATATATTTGGTTGAAAATTCACAATATTTATATTTTTTTTTTGAGGGAGAAAGAAAGGAATTAATTAAGGAACTAAATCAGCATGGAAGAGAGGTAACATGAAATCCAGAGACTCCTCCATCCAACAACTATAATCTAAAACCTTTGTTGCATGCTTTGCTAAATAATGCGCAATAGAATTGCCACATCAATGAATAAAAACCGACTACAGAGTCCTAAGAGAAGATGACAAAGGCTTGCAATTATCAATCATATGACCATATGCCACCAAGCTATTACCCTTTATGTTAATCAATTTAATAATCAATTGAACGTCTCCTTCAAAGATAACATCAAAATAACCACAATTATTACTATATTTATTTAGTAATAAGAAATTATTTAGTTTTTATCACAAGAAATAATTCATTATTATTTTATAATTTTTTTTAAAATTATTTGGTATCATATAAAGTCAAATTGAATATAAAAACAGCTCAATAATTATTTATGTCAAAAAATATTGTTCTAATCTACTATTTTTAAAGAATGAAATATATACTATATTAAAAAGAGAATGAAATATATACAAATATTAGAAATAAAATAATATAAGGATATTAATCCAATAGCAAGTTGACGGGAATCCAAATACCACGTTGTTGGTGGTATTTAGATGCCCAACAAGGTTGGAAATCTATATCATATCGTAATGGGATAAATTCCAGTAACTTAATAATCAACTGCGGGACTGAGTTAGATTATGAATGAAATACCCATTTTCATTCTCAATTTTCGCCAACTAAACAAGGTCTTAAGGGTACTTGATTTTATATTTGAATGCTTAATGATAGAGTTTTAAACATTCATATGTATGATAAGTTGTTTATTTTTTATTTTTCTTAATTCATTAAGATAAAACAACTATTTTTTTTAATGACTAAGCATTCAGCATTTAGAGGTATTAGCCTCGATGAATGTTAAACATTGTTTTAAACAAACACTTAATATTCAAAGGCTCATCAAGAATAAAAATCAAGCATCATCTTCAAAGTTTGAATTTAACATTCAAGACTCAGCATTTAGTATAAAGCACATCAATCAAATGTTAAAAAAAAGCTAACGCATTCTGAGCACCTTCTAAAACAAAATAATAAATTTTGAGGGTTAAATATGAAAAACGGTTCTTTTAGTATCAAAACCGTAAGCAAAAGCTTTGGGTTTTATTAGTACCGGAGTTTTATGCATAAGTAATACATGTACAATTCACGTATAATTAATTTAAATAAAATTTGTTAAAAAACTTTAATATAGTATTATGATTGAGAGTCTAAGTACCCTGCTCGTAAATTTTATTGCTCATGCTAAATAAAACTCTTTTTAGAAAAACACAAAAATAAAATAAAAATACCGAAAATTTGACACGGCTAAAACTATTAAAGCTTTATATATAATAACAAATAAAATAAATAAGTTATGAATCCACAATTCCTCTAGTTTTACCAAAAACTTTACACATTTTGACAAAAAACCTGCCGCATGCAAACGAGGAACGTAATCAGAATCGACTCTCACTCTTCCCCGGAACTCAGAAGGGTAATCTCGTAAATGTACCCTCCATTCTGAATCTACTCAGCTCGTGTATCACCCAATCCCCATCCGCCACGTGTAAGCATGACATTTTTCAGATGACATGTCCGCTCCCCATTCGTCCACGTCATCCCCTTAAACCAGCTCAGACGTTAAACCCGAGTAAATAACAAATGAGCAGAACCCGCGTATATATATACACCCCTTGCGCCACCTTCACTCTCATATTTCTGATTTCTCAGTCTCCTCTCTCTCTAGACATGGCGATACTCAGACGAAACCCTAATTTTCTCTCTCTCATCTTCTTCTCTGTCATTGCGATCGTTTCTGCGGAAGTTTTCTTCGAAGAGCGTTTCGACGGTACTTCTCTCAGTCTCTGGATTGTGTATTTTGTTTGTTAATTTCTTAGCAGTTGGCATTGATCATATTGTAAATTGTGAGTTGTGATGTGTGATGATTCTCTACGTTTCTAATTTATATGGTCGTAGTTCATACATTTGGTTTGTGTGATGACACTCTACATTTCGAAAGTTATCTGTTTGTAGTTCATATAGTGATCCGATTTGAGAAATGTGGAGGATGGAAAGTCAATTTCATGTTTGCGATGAGTGTTTTGTTGTTTATGTGATGAAATGTTTGAAGAGCCTGCGATTCTGTATCTGATGATCAGCGACTTTTTCGTTATTGTTGATAAAAATGCTGTTTTTACATCTGCTGTATGACTTTGCATGTAGTTCTAATTCTGTCCTGAATTGCCATGAAAATCTACGAAATGTGTACTCTTTGAAATATTTTTAACAATTATGTTTGTGCTAATGTTTGATTACCGGAGTTAGGAATTTTCTTCGATCAGTCCAAACAGTGTTCTAAAAATCCCCGATTTAGGCCGATTTATCGGTGATCGGCTGTGCCCTGATACGATTATGCATGATCGGCTGAAAAAATCGGCCAGGGAAAAAATCGGCACAAAAATCGGATTTTATTGAAAAAAATTGGCAAAAAGTCGGATTTTATCGGCAAAAAATCGGATTTGAGTATTTTGACTTTTGAAATGCTTTATGTTTTACTACTTAGTACTCTCTACTCTCTTTATAATTTTGGGATTGCATAATATTGCATGTACTCTGTTTCTACATGCTTGGTACTTTGTTTCTATTAATCTATTAATGTCCATTTTGCTACTAATTATGTTTTATTTAGCATATTATTATATAATATATTATTTATATGGTGAACAGTGCATATCCGATTTTTTCCGATTTATCCCCGATAAATCCCCGATAAAATGAAAAATCCCCACTCCCCACCTTGCCGATCGATTTTCGATTCACGATTTTTAGAACATTGAGTCCAAATAGAGACAAATAATAATTCGTTGCTCATTCGTTCTAGGACTATTGGACTATTACGGAGTGGGTATTGTTTTATCGCAGGGATCGTTCTTAATGGAATTTCTGTCGACCAGCAATGGTAATAAATTAAATTAAGATGACTAGCTTTCAACTCATTGAAAATGTGAAGTGAGGCCTTGTATTCAGGGTAATTGCGTGAATATGTGAATTCTGCCAATAAATAACTAATAATAAGTGTCTAATACACACATTATGGCGCTGAATGATCATTTGTGTCCTTTATCAGGTATACCAGTATAGAAGTCTGTCCACATACAATAGATGGTTAACTAAATTAAGACACGTGTTTGAGCCTAATCCTGAATGTTTACAAAGTTCTTCTTGGCTTTACCTAACAGTTCTGGCCTAATTAGTTGACTTCGTGCAATTTTCAGTATGTGTATTTGGTGAAGTGCTACATATAGTTATACTTCTTAGAATTATTTCCATAAAACTCTTACGAAAAAAGTTAGAACTTTAAAATACTTTCATAAAGTTACAAAATGATGTGGATTGGCTACTAGCCTATTTGGCTTCTGTCATTTTTAACAATGATTAACTTATCCTGACTTGCCATTGCAGTTTTTTAACATGGTTCAATGTTGATCTCTTAAAAATTAGTTTTCATATCGTTCAGCATGTGGCATCTACTAAACAAAGTTGGGTTATTGTCTTGTACATAGGTTCTTTATGTTTTATTGTCTCAAATGAAAATGATTTTGTCATATGATATCTGTGTCATCTGTATTAATAATATCCTCTGCTCTTTGGATCTATTAAGATGGATGGGAAAACCAATGGGTTGTATCTGACTGGAAGAAAGATGAGAACACGGTTGGAGTCTGGAATTATACTTCTGGTAAATGGAACGGGGACCCCAATGATAAAGGTAACCTTTTGATCACTTGCTATACTTATCATATCATATGATGATGGTAATGTTAGGAAACTTTAGTACTTTTTGTGCAATGCTAAAGGCTAAATCCTTTGGTTCAAGTATTTCGATATGTGTGGCTTACTGTTTTAAAATGTGTCCCGACATAGGTATCCAGACCAGTGAAGACTACAGATTTTATGCTATATCTGCTCAATTCCCTGAATTCAGCAACAAGGATAAGACATTAGTTTTCCAATTTTCTGTCAAGCATGAACAGAAGCTTGACTGTGGCGGCGGCTACATGAAGTTGCTCAGTGGTGAAGTTGATCAGAAGATATTCGGTGGTGATACTCCATACAGGTTCTCGTACATGTTCCCAGAGTTTTCAAATACTGTAATTTTTTTTAATCATATAACTATATATTGAACAATGGGACATTATGATGCAGAATCAGGTTAGGACATGTTTATCATCTTAACAGAAACATTTGCCAATTTCATTCATGAATGGAGAAAGAGTTTGAATCCCTTTTATGATCCCTCCAACTCACTACTTAAATACATTATTCATAAAAAAATTTCAAAACTAAAAATATTAATAGAATAAAATTCATAAATAGACTCGATAAAAGTTTCGACAAAAATTACTCATTTTGATTCTCAATTCAGTTGATTGAATTGCAAACTTCATTAAAGTCATGTTCATTTACATTTATACGCGAACCAAAAACTGGCAACTATGCATGTTTCAGATCTCTTGAATCTTTCTTTCTCGTTTACATTTAAATTTCAACCCTGTTGAAGTTTGCTGAATTAATTGTATTATTATTGCAGTATCATGTTTGGACCTGATATCTGTGGCTTTGCTACGAAGAAAGTCCATGCAATTCTTACATACAACGACACAAATCACTTGATTAAGAAGGATGTCCCTTGTGAGACTGACCAGTTGACTCATGTATATACTTTCATCCTTCGTCCTGATGCTACCTACAGCATCCTCATTGACAATCAGGAGAAGCAGAGTGGTAGTTTGTACACGGATTGGGATCTTCTCCTTCCAAGGAAAATCAAGGATCCGGATTCCAAAAAAGTAATTTTTCATCCATAAACCAATTAGTTTCCTCTTAAATTAATTTTGGATCTCTGTGTGATATGGGGATAAATTGATGACAGCCTGATGATTGGGACGACAAAGAATATATTCCTGATCCTGAAGATAAAAAGCCGGAGGTAATGAAGTCTTCTACTGCAAATCCACACCATTATTTTAATTTCTTATCTAACGGTACAAGTCATAATAAAATTGTATATTTTCCTATTTTAACAGGGTTATGATGATGTACCAAAGGAGATACCAGACCCGGATGCAAAAAAGGTAGTAATTCTGTTTCTGTAATATATCTATTCCTATATTTTATGAGTAAGAGATGGCAGTTACATTTTGGTATACACTTGACATTTTACAAAATTACCCTTGGAAAATTAAATATTACTTTCAAAAAGATTTGAACCTAGCACTTCTAATGCGAATAACATTTGCCTTATCCACTTAACCAAATACAATCACATGCTTGAAACTGTTTTAGAAATATAAATAAATATAAATAATATGTAATCCATGTATAGTATTGCACATGCAATCGAGTGTGATACTTTCACAGACAACTTGTAATTAGTTGCAAGTAATAGGGTAAAGTTAAAAAAGAAAACTCCGTTGATATTTACATTGACTGAGAACACCACCCCCTCCTTTCAACTAGTTTAAGGCTTAATATTGTCTGCAAATTCAGCCTGAAGATTGGGATGATGAAGAAGATGGTGCGTGGACACCCCCAACTATTCCAAACCCAGAGTACAAGGGTCCATGGAAGCAAAAGGTTTGTCTGCTAGGAGGATTAAGCGAAATAAATTCATCTAATAAAACCCTCTGTTCTATAACCAGAAATTTTTTTCTTGCTCGCAGGAAATGAAGAACCCCAACTACAAAGGAAAGTGGAAAGCACCCAAGATTGACAATCCAGGTATTTAAACCCTTTCATAAATATGCATATTTTTTTGTCCTCAAGTTCTCTAAAAATTCTTGTAGTTGACAATTATTCTTTTATGCAGATTTTAAGGATGACCCTGATCTATATGTTTACCCAAAATTGAAGTATGTAGGCATAGAATTGTGGCAGGTAATTCTGTTGCTGGATCTTTTATGTGTTATGAATCCTTTGGAATTGAAACTCAAAATGTATATGATATTTTAGGTGAAATCTGGAACCCTGTTTGACAATGTGTTGATCTGTGATGACCCGGAGTATGCCAAGAAACTGGCCGAAGAAACTTGGGGCAAGCAAAAAGATGTAAGATCCAATTTACCAATATAAAAGTAGTATTTTGTTTATGTGTTTCACCTGATTTTTGTTGATGCTTGATTTTGTTCCCTCTGCAGGCTGAGAAGGCGGCTTTTGACGAGGCGGAAAAGAAGAAAGAGGAGGTACTATATTGTTTATTTGTGGTGTCTAATGATTTTTCAATGGGTTGATTTTTTTTCCTTTTTAAGTTAACTAGTGCATCTCCAATTGAATAATCAAATTTGATAATCAAGTAAGCTTTTGGTTGAACATAATTCGAAAATTTACCTCCAATAATGTGGAGGGAAATTACACTAAATTTAAAATAGAATTATTGGTTAAAGGATTGTCAAATTTTGTTAGACCATAGTATGGCTGTATGGGTTTTTAGAACTTACATTTGTTAAATATGATAATGCCCTTAAAGTTTATTTTAGATCAGATATTTTTAGAACAAGTGTATCTTTTTATTTCATCTTCCTAACTCGTATTCGATTCTGTATTCAGGAATCAAAGAGTGATGCAGCTGATTCTGACGTAAGCCTTGAGAATTTTTCTCTAAAGAACACTACTCTAATACTTTCTCCATCAAATTAAGAGTCACTATTTAACTTCGAAACCCTCTCAGAAAACACTAGTTTCAATTTAGAATCTTAAACTTAAATTGTGGGAATTTATTGTCCAGGCTGAAGATGAAGATGAGGATGCCGAAGAAGCAGATTCTGACAAGGAAGATGACGCTGATAATGCTGGTCCCATTGAGGATGATGTTAAGGTAAGAAAAGAAAATACTAATATATACTCTTAATGGATGGCAATGAGCTGTATAATTGAAGGTTATAGTTATTCCCACTCCAATCCAATACTCTGTTAGTCTCAGTAGTCCGATACATTGGGATCAGTAGTCCCGAGATACATTGGGATTTGTGCAAAAGTTGAAATAGGTGGCCCTTTTTATATAGGTTATTGTTTTTGCAAAAACACTTTTAACTATTGCCAAAGTTATATAAGATACTTAAAGCAAAGCATGATAGACAACTATGTAAAGCATTATTTGCTTTGGTAGTAGTCAAAACTGCTGCTTTAGCAATAACTTTTCCCTTTCGTATATACACAATACTCTTTTGTCCTTTATACTAATGTAGTGTTTATAATATTGGATCCTTTACATAAGTTATAAAACTCTATATGATAACACAAGGGCTACCCTCTGGACCGGCCCTACTAGTATTTCCCCAAAATTTGTCCTTTATACTAATGTAGTGTTTATAATATTGGATCCCTTGCATAAGTTATAAAACTCTATGATAACACAAGGGCTACCCTCTGGACCGGCCCTACTAGTATTTCCCCAAAATTCGTCACAAATATACAAAAGTATTACAAAAGATTCATAAAAAGTGTCACTAAAGATCATATCAAAGTGTCAGAATACTACTTTCGGAGATTCATAAAAAGTGTCACTAAAGATCATATCAAAGTGTCAGAATACTACTTTCGGAGTTTCAGTGTTAATTAACTAGTGTGGTCTTTTAATGTCATTTCTTCTGCTTCATATATTTGCAGGATGAACTGTAGAGGGACCGAGCATTGCCTTGTTATTTCACGACAATTTGGTGGGAGATAAATTTGAAAAAAAGAGTGTTTCTTCATTTTTTAAGCCTTAGATTGTAGTGAATGCAATAGTCAGTTGGAGGCTAACAGATTTTTGACTTTATTTGATTGAACTGAGCCATGAGAACTAAAGGGAAAAATATCTGTTTTTTCGTTTACCTTTTTAGAATTAGCTATAGTTTTTGGGTTTCTATAGTATCTCGAGTTCCCCTCTTACCAAAAATGTTTGATTGGCTGAATGGAAAATTTTTGGAGTAAATTTGCCGTAAAAGAAAACTAAGCATTTATTTTACCAAAAATAATTTAGTAAGTTTATTTACCTAAATTATTATTAGTGCTAAAATTCGTAAAATTCAGTCTTCCTAAAATCAGCCTTTGCGAAAGCATTGAAAGAACAAAGGTATGTCACATTGAATGAATCCTTTCTTATGGGAGAGATGTTAAAAAAAACTAAAAATACTAACATTCATGAAAATTAAGGGATTGAATATTATTCTTTAAGGATCAATTTCTTACCGCAAGTTTAATTGAAAACTGACGCAAGTGTAACGATTAATGATTAAAGATTTAGGCTCTATTTGATAATAAAATGAAAAATGATAAACATAAAAAGAAAACCCAACTAATTTGGATTTTTATTAAAATTGATAAGTTTAGTTGTTTTTCTTAACTTATTTTTCATATTCTCGCCCAAATTAGTTATTTTTCTTTTCGTCTTTTATGTTACTACCAAATAGAACCTAAAAGTTAAGTTTTTCATGGATAGAAGATGAATGCATTTTTAGAAAATCATATTTGATATAAATTAAAACAAAAGTTACATAATTAAGATTTATTTATTTTTGTAAGTTTATCCCAGTTGGTGAATAAATTGAAATGAAATTGTGGATTAACTTACAAGTGGATAATTTTACAAATTTGGATGATAGCTTTACTGTTTAAGGAAATTACACGTAGTGTGCTATCGCCTAGATAGAATATGTATTAGGGATTTACTGTGTAAATTATCGGCCATAATGGGCTTACTTGTAAATCCCATTTACTATTGTATTTGTACCCTATTTAAAGGGCTCATCTAATGAAGAATTGAATAGAGTTGTCCCTACAACACGTTATCAGCACGCTCAGAGCTAATAATTTTAATCCTACAAAAAAAAAAATAAAAAAAAATGTACACATTGCACTAATTTTTGTTCCAAATAAGAAGTCCTTATTTTTAATTATTTTTTAAGAATACATTAACAATGGTGTGTAAATCTTGTTTAGACTTTAACCATTCATTTAATATTATCTTATAGTAGTTGGCTTATATGGATTATGACTTAGACATTGATAAAAATTAGAGAGAGAATGAGATTGTTTATTAACTTGTGTTACATTTCTTGCTAGATACAAAGAATGATAATTACCTTAAATAGAGATGAGAAGAGAGCTATACATACGTACATACAAGCAAAACATAAAAGTATAGACAACCTAAAAAACAGGGAGGAAAGGAAGGAGAGAAAGGAGGAGGAAAATCGGGAGAGAAAGAAGGAGGAAAATAAGGAGAAAAAGAAGGAGAGAAAGGAGGAGGATGTTTTCTAACACCCCCCCTCAAGCTGAAGGAGGCTTGAAGAGCATCCGGAGCTTGGATATTAGGAACCGAAATCTGGCAGCTACATGCGGTTTGGTGAACAGGTCGGCTATCTGAAGCTCGGAAGAGATATGAGGTAGCAAGATATGCCCTTGGTGGAAGTGCTGGCGAACAAAGTGGCAGTCAACTTCAATATGCTTAGTTCGCTCATGAAAAACGTCATTGTGAGTTATTTGAATTGCACTTTTGTTGTCACAAAATAAGGGCGTGGGATCTGTTAGGGTAACGCCCATATCTTGAAGCAGCCAGCGAAGCCAAACAATTTCAGCAGAGGTATGAGCGAGAGCTCGGTATTCAGCTTCGGCACTGGAACGGGCAATAACAGTCTGTTTCTTGCTTTTCCATGAAATGAGCGAGTCACCAAGAAAGATGCAGTACCCTGTCGTAGAACGTCTATCAGTAATATCACCAGCCCAGTCGGAGTCTGAATATCCTTGTAACAGGAGTTGTGATGTAGATGAAAGATGCAAGCCCTGATGCAGGGTCCCTTTGACGTAGCGGATGATGCGGAGAACAGCAGCAAAGTGAACCGAGCGAGGAGCAGACATGAACTGACTCATGATATGAACAGCATGGCTGATGTCAGGTCTAGTGATAGTGAGATAGTTGAGACTTCCCACAAGCTGGCGATATAAAGTTGGATTAGGAAGCAAGGTGCCATCAGACGGTGAGAGTTTGACATTCATCTCAAGAGGAGTATCAGCAGTCTTGTTGTCAGTAAGACCTGAACGTGTCAGAATATCAGAGGCATACTTCACTTGAGAGAGAAAATAGCCTGTAGAGGAGTGAGCAACCTCAATACCAAGGAAGTAGCGTAGGACCCCCAAATCTTTCATTTCAAAACACGAGCACAGATAGTTTTTAAGCTTGCATATACCATTCAGGTCATCGCCAGTGATGATCATATCGTCCACATAAAGAAGGAGAATAACAATGCCACGCGAAGAGGAGTAAGTAAACATAGCAGGGTCATGGGCGCTCTGAGAGAAACCGTGCTGCAGAATAGCTGTGGAGAATTTTTCAAACCAAGCTCGAGGCGCTTGTTTGAGGCCATAGAGAGCTCGACTAAGCTTACAAACTTGTCCAGGGGCATGTGGAAGCCCAGGGGGAGGTTGCATGTAGACTTCTTCCTGAAGATCGCCATGAAGAAATGCATTCTTAACATCCATCTGATGAATGGTCCAACATCGAATAGAGGCGACAGAGATAAGAGTGCGAACTGTGGTCATACGGGCAACCGGAGCAAAGGTTTCTTCATAATCGATCCCATACTCCTGAGTATATCCTTTGGCAACGAGGCGAGCTTTGTACCTATCAACAGACCCATCAGCTTTAGTTTTAATTTTGTATATCCATTTACATCCAACAACTGATTTGCCATTGGGTAAATCCGTGAGAACCCAAGTTTGTGTTTTCTGAAGGGCATCAAGTTCCTCGGACATAGCCTGCTGCCATTGAGGATCGGCAGAAGCCTCACGATAGGAGGATGGCTCATGGAGAGATAGTAGAGCAGATATGTAGCATTCATAATCGGAATGCCAGACTGGTGGATGGCGGTCTCGGACTGGTCGCAGTAGAGGGCCGGCGGCGGGAGATACAGACTCAGGACATGACGTAAAGTTGTCGGCAGGTGGACAGTCAGTTACAGTTTCAGGGGTAGAGGAAGGTGGTGGCATAGGAGTGGCTACATGGTGGGTGGGTGAAAGGGTGACGGAGGGTACAGGCTCTGGAAATGGATCGACAGGAGGAGAAGTTATAATATTTGAGACGGGATCTTTGGATAAGGTGTAGTATGGTTTATGTTCCCAGAAGGTAACATGGCGAGAAATGCGAAGCCGTTTGGCAGTCGGGTCATAACATCGATATCCTTTTTGTTGAATCCCATACCCCAGGAAGACACACATGACATTTTTAGAAGTGAGTTTTGTTCGTTCTCGTTTTGGGAGTAACACAAAACAAGTGGATCCAAAAGTGCGAAGTTCAGAATAATTTGGGGTGGTCCCATATAGGCGCTCGAAAGGAGATACGCCATTGGTGACTATGGAAGGGATGCGATTAATGAGAAAGGTAGAGGTGTGGATGGCTTCCCCCCAGAATACGGAAGGGACGGATGAGGAGAGAAGGAGGGTACGAGCTGTTTCGACAAGGTGTCTGTGTTTTCGTTCTGCAACCCCATTTTGCTGAGGGGTATCTGGGCAAGATAGTTGGGGAAGGGTGCCTTGAGACTTTAGGAATTCAAGGAAGTGGTTGGATAAGTATTCTCCCCCAGAGTCAGATCGAAAAATTTTGATGTTTTTGGAAAATTGGGTTTTGATCATAGTAGTGAACTCAATGTAAACTTTCAAAAAATCAGACCGAGAATGAAGTAAATAAGTCCAGGTGTAGCGAGAGTAATCATCAATAAAGACCACATAATATTGAGCTCCACCCATAGAAACAACGGGAGCTTTTCCCCAGACATCAGAGTGTACAAGATCAAAAGGAGAGCATGTAGTAGTTGTACTATTAGGAAAGGGAAGAGCGGGTTGTTTAACCAGTTTACAAGAAATACAAGAATGATCTTTGTCTAAAGTAACTGGTCCTAACAATCCCTTATTTATCATATATTGCAGGCGAGGAAAAGAAACATGACCCAATCTAGAATGCCAAGAGATAAGGGAGAGTGGGTGTGTGGTAGAAGCCGTGAGAGATGAGTTGGGGATGGATGAAATCTGTAATTTGTCTGCCACATATAGTCGACCAACTCTATGGCCGGTCCCAACTTGTATCCCCGTCGATCGGTCCTGTATAATAAAACCAGTAGCATGAAAGATCACTATTAGTCCAAGGTCACATAACTGTCCAACAGATAAAAGTTGCATAGATAATTGAGGAACAAGAAAAACGTCAGAGATAGATAAACCATTATTAGTTATGGAGCCAACGTGGCTAGCAGCAATAGTGGAACCATTAGCGGTATGAATCTGTGTAGATGAGCCCATAGGTCGGGATGGCGTGAAGTGGGTTGGATCAAAGGTCATGTGATTTGATGCCCCAGAATCAAGAAACCACGGAGATGAGATACCTGCTGAAGGTGAGAAGGCAGATGCAACTGTATGATGATTCGGTGTGATCATATTCTGAACTTCTGGAGCAGTTGGTGAGTTAAAAGAAGGACCAGGATGATGGTTGAATGATGAACTGTCGAGTGAGGTGAACGCAGCGGATGTCCTGGTAGATTTTTGTAAACTACGCATGTACCGGGATGTAGGAGAAGGGCAGTATTTAACAATGTGCCCAAATTCCTTGCAGTAGTTGCATTGTACCGGGTCTTTCGATGAACGGGAGGATGCTTGTTGAGGACGCGGTGATGAAGTGGTAATGGGTGGTTTAAAGAAGTGCTGCTGGGAGCGAGGGGCTGCAATGAAGACGGATGACATGTTTGGAGTAATGCCTTTGCGGGTTTCTTCAGTGATTAGTTCTGTCAAGGCTTCCTCAACAGAAGGAAGAGGCTTGCGGTGAAGCATAGAGGCTCTGATTGGCTCGAATTCTTCTCGGAGAGCCATAAGGAATTGAACGAGCCGTGTTTCCTCACGAAAAGGTGCCCATAATTTCATATCAACGGTCCACTGTGGTTCCATTAGTTCAAGTTGATCCCATATAAGGCACATGCTGGAGTGAAAATCAGAGACTGTCTGGCCGGGCTGTTGTTGAAGAGATCGAATGTCCTGTTCGAGTTTGTATTTCTTGGCAAAGTTAGTTTGAACATAGCGTTGTGCCAAGAAATCCCAAGCTTTCTTTGCAGTGGTGCATCGGCCCAGTTGGATACTGATGGATGGGATGACGGTATTTGCAAGCCAGGTCAGGATTTTATTGTTGTTGATTTCCCATTCCTCAAATTTGGCATCAGTTTCCATGGGACAAGATTCTTTACCAGTGACATACTTCCAAAGCCCTTTTCCTTTCAAAAAATTCCGAAAAAGCATGGACCAGTGATTATAATTATTTCCATCAAGTTTTACAGTAATAGGAATTTCAGATGAAGTCATAATAAAAAAAATAATGAAAATAAATAAAGACAATGGAAGGAGGAACAGGTGACTCGAGGTAGAATATCAGTTAAAAATAACAAAATAAAAAAAAAATTGATCCGCAGTGGTGTTTGTAGTAAAAAAAAATAAATAAGGTTTTGAAAACCACTATGGGTAGTTAAAGAAAAATAAATAAATCAGAAATGGAAGGCAAGGTTTTCTGTTTTCTGTTTTTTTTTTTTTTTTTTTTTTTTTTTTTTTTTTTTGAACAGTAAATTAACGGTAACGGCGTCAGGCAGCCGTTAGACTAACGGCGTCAGGCGCGTGGAAGGCGCGTGTCGCGAGTGGGAAAGGGCGCGTGGAAGCTTGCGCGTGAGAATTGCGCCGGAGCTCTGTGTCACGCGCCGGCGCGTGAGGGCGGATTTCTGGGTGATTTCGACGGCGTTGGAATCGTCTTGTTATGACGAGGACAGTGGTGGTGAGCAAGGATGTTTTGGAGGCGGTTTGGATAATTTTCGAAAGTGATGAAAAACTTGGAGTAGGATTTAGATTTGGTGTTTATACATTTTGAGTAATGGAGGATAGCAGAGTATTTTGGGGAGTGGGTTTGTAATTGTGGAAGATGAATGAGGAAGGATTAAACCTGGCTCTGATACCATGATAAAAATTAGAGAGAGAATGAGATTGTTTATTAACTTGTGTTACATTTCTTGCTAGATACAAAGAATGATAATTACCTTAAATAGAGATGAGAAGAGAGCTATACATACGTACATACAAGCAAAACATAAAAGTATAGACAACCTAAAAAACAGGGAGGAAAGGAAGGAGAGAAAGGAGGAGGAAAATCGGGAGAGAAAGAAGGAGGAAAATAAGGAGAAAAAGAAGGAGAGAAAGGAGGAGGAGAGAAGGAGGGTACGAGCCGTCTCAAATATTATAACTTCTCCTCATTTTGTTCTGTGTTTTCGTTCTGCAACCCCATTTTGCTGAGGGGTATCTGGGCAAGATAGTTGGGGAAGGGTGCCTTGAGACTTTAGGAATTCAAGGAAGTGGTTGGATAAGTATTCTCCCCCAGAGTCAGATCGAAAAATTTTGATGTTTTTGGAAAATTGGGTTTTGATCATAGTAGTGAACTCAATGTAAACTTTCAAAAAATCAGACCGAGAATGAAGTAAATAAGTCCAGGTGTAGCGAGAGTAATCATCAATAAAGACCACATAATATTGAGCTCCACCCATAGAAACAACGGGAGCTTTTCCCCAGACATCAGAGTGTACAAGATCAAAAGGAGAGCATGTAGTAGTTGTACTATTAGGAAAGGGAAGAGCGGGTTGTTTAGCCAGTTTACAAGAAATACAAGAATGATCTTTGTCTAAAGTAACTGGTCCTAACAATCCCTTATTTATCATATATTGCAGGCGAGGAAAAGAAACATGACCCAATCTAGAATGCCAAGAGATAAGGGAGAGTGGGTGTGTGGTAGAAGCCGTGAGAGATGAGTTGGGGATGGATGAAATCTGTAATTTGTCTGCCACATATAGTCGACCAACTCTATGGCCGGTCCCAACTTGTATCCCCGTCGATCGGTCCTGTATAATAAAACCAGTAGCATGAAAGATCACTATTAGTCCAAGGTCACATAACTGTCCAACAGATAAAAGTTGCATAGATAATTGAGGAACAAGAAAAACGTCAGAGATAGATAAACCATTATTAGTTATGGAGCCAACGTGGCTAGCAGCAATAGTGGAACCATTAGCGGTATGAATCTGTGTAGATGAGCCCATAGGTCGGGATGGCGTGAAGTGGGTTGGATCAAAGGTCATGTGATTTGATGCCCCAGAATCAAGAAACCACGGAGATGAGATACCTGCTGAAGGTGAGAAGGCAGATGCAACTGTATGATGATTCGGTGTGATCATATTCTGAACTTCTGGAGCAGTTGGTGAGTTAAAAGAAGGACCAGGATGATGGTTGAATGATGAACTGTCGAGTGAGGTGAACGCAGCGGATGTCCTGGTAGATTTTTGTAAACTACGCATGTACCGGGATGTAGGAGAAGGGCAGTATTTAACAATGTGCCCAAATTCCTTGCAGTAGTTGCATTGTACCGGGTCTTTCGATGAACGGGAGGATGCTTGTTGAGGACGCGGTGATGAAGTGGTAATGGGTGGTTTAAAGAAGTGCTGCTGGGAGCGAGGGGCTGCAATGAAGACGGATGACATGTTTGGAGTAATGCCTTTGCGGGTTTCTTCAGTGATTAGTTCTGTCAAGGCTTCCTCAACAGAAGGAAGAGGCTTGCGGTGAAGCATAGAGGCTCTGATTGGCTCGAATTCTTCTCGGAGAGCCATAAGGAATTGAACGAGCCGTGTTTCCTCACGAAAAGGTGCCCATAATTTCATATCAACGGTCCACTGTGGTTCCATTAGTTCAAGTTGATCCCATATAAGGCACATGCTGGAGTGAAAATCAGAGACTGTCTGGCCGGGCTGTTGTTGAAGAGATCGAATGTCCTGTTCGAGTTTGTATTTCTTTGCAGTGGTGCATCGGCCCAGTTGGATACTGATGGATGGGATGACGGTATTTGCAAGCCAGGTCAGGATTTTATTGTTGTTGATTTCCCATTCCTCAAATTTGGCATCAGTTTCCATGGGACAAGATTCTTTACCAGTGACATACTTCCAAAGCCCTTTTCCTTTCAAAAAATTCCGAAAAAGCATGGACCAGTGATTATAATTATTTCCATCAAGTTTTACAGTAATAGGAATTTCAGATGAAGTCATAATAAAAAAAATAATGAAAATAAATAAAGACAATGGAAGGAGGAACAGGTGACTCGAGGTAGAATATCAGTTAAAAATAACAAAATAAAAAAAAATTGATCCGCAGTGGTGTTTGTAGTAAAAAAAAAATAAATAAGGTTTTGAAAACCACTATGGGTAGTTAAAGAAAAATAAATAAATCAGAAATGGAAGGCAAGGTTTTCTGTTTTCTGGTTTTTTTTTTTTTTTTTTTTTTTTTTTTTTTTTTTTTGGAACAGTAAATTAACGGTAACGGCGTCAGGCAGCCGTTAGACTAACGGCGTCAGGCGCGTGGAAGGCGCGTGTCGCGAGTGGGAAAGGGCGCGTGGAAGCTTGCGCGTGAGAATTGCGCCGGAGCTCTGTGTCACGCGCCGGCGCGTGAGGGCGGATTTCTGGGTGATTTCGACGGCGTTGGAATCGTCTTGTTATGACGAGGACAGTGGTGGTGAGCAAGGATGTTTTGGAGGCGGTTTGGATAATTTTCGAAAGTGATGAAAAACTTGGAGTAGGATTTAGATTTGGTGTTTATACATTTTGAGTAATGGAGGATAGCAGAGTATTTTGGGGAGTGGGTTTGTAATTGTGGAAGATGAATGAGGAAGGATTAAACCTGGCTCTGATACCATGATAAAAATTAGAGAGAGAATGAGATTGTTTATTAACTTGTGTTACATTTCTTCCTTATTTTCCTCCTTCTTTCTCTCCCGATTTTCCTCCTCCTTTCTCTCCTTCCTTTCCTCCCTGTTTTTTAGGTTGTCTATACTTTTATGTTTTGCTTGTATGTACGTATGTATAGCTCTCTTCTCATCTCTATATAAGGTAATTATCATTCTTTGTACATTTATGTGATAAATAGTAACAACAATTTGGTTCAACCTTCTGAGGGGTCTTACTCCATCCTTGAATGCACTCGAGGCTTTAATCTAAACAAATTGCGAGCTTAAAACAGATGTGGAGACTCTGAGACAATGATTGCTTAATTTCATATTCTCTACAGGCTTGCAGTATTCGTGAGCCACTAGAATCCTCTTGCAGGCTGTCAGTTAATGCTCTATATTAATGCCTAACGTACCATGCACAATAGTTGCTTGGTTATCCTTTGGTTATGGAGCTTAGACTTGGTTATTGAAGAAGTAAATGTCTTCTATATATTTATAGTTGCACATAATCTTTTGCCAACGTGGTGTTCTGTTGATAGTGTGCCATATTGCTAGAAAAAATTGTAGTGACCAATTGCTCTGTCACTTTACTTTGCTTTAGATCTCCTAGAGCCTTGCCAGCTCTGTAGGCATGTTCAATAGACTTCAATTGGCCTTGCAAACACGTGGGGGACGTATTCAGGGGGTCGCTAGCTCTTCATGATCATCACGCAGGCCTGCCGAGTCAGCGGTGGGATCCATCGATCTACTTTACATGGCTTCCACGTAGAACTTTGACTTGTTGACTTTGCTAAACCAAAATTCACCCTCATCAATTAATTTTAATATAATCAATGGTTAAGGACACATATTTTAAGCAAACAACACAAGAAATCTAGAAGCTTTGCTTAAATTTTTGATTGTCAATTCCTTTCTTGACATTTGATCCAAGCTAGCCCTTAGTAGTAACTAAGTTTTATAGTTGAATTATTGTTAATTTCTCTCGTTATTTCATCGCAATTAATATACTAAATCTCAAAATTAATAGAAATAAGTTGAAGTCTTTACTATTGATAAGTTTAAAATTAATGTTTCTTTTTCTGAAATAAAAATGGTACTATTAGTATGGATAAAAATAGAGAAAAGCAAGTGGAGAATAACTATGGTATAGAATATAAGAGAATAGTCAGAATGTGAACTACAGTTTAACAGACCCGTTTAATTTATGTCACATCATATTCACATTGGCTATGAAACTCTTTGCTCATAGAGCATCTCATAAACAATATGAAAATGATTACTTAGCTATGTCACATCCACAACGAGTTGTTAGACATACAATTGCAGATTTTTTTCCTATATTTGATTTGACTCTTTTTTATCCATAAGTACTTTTATAAATTCAAGGTTGGCATTTTGTTAATGATTCATCAATTAACTTATAAATTTTGTATCGATTCATATCGTGTCATCGTGTAACGTCTGATTAAGCCAGGTCTAGACAAGAAGGATTAATATCGTATCCCTGAGGCTCATCTTCATTTTCTTCATTGCTTTTTAACAAAAATAATATCTTAATGGAAAATTAAACACCAACTTACATTAAGATATTTCCATGTTAATTATTCACTATAACTATATTACAATAACTATGGTACCGTATATCATACTTTTTTTCTAGGCTTTTTCTCTATAAAAACAAAGAGAGCATTTGTTGAGTGTAAGATCCTCACTTGGAAGTCGGACTAAAAATTCTTAATAAGGAACTTAGTTAGAAATATGGAGGATTAAATAAGTCTTACAAAATTTATTTTTAATTTTTATTTTAACAATATGGAGGATTAAATATATACTCTAGCCATCTCAAGTTAATAATCTGAAAAAAATAGGATATTAGTTTAAGACATCCTAAAAATATTAAGAATATCGATCAATTTAAAATAAACGGAGTATATATTCATTAAAAAATTATAAGAAAAAGTAAATAAACTAAAATCATAAAATGGAGTATTTTGCGAAATTTCCTATTCTAACAGGTTAAGGAATGAATCACCATATATACTTTTACTAATTAACAATTGAGACATTTAAATGTTCAATTTTTTTTTGTCATAAAATATACTCTGACCCTTAAATATCTCAACAACGCAGAAAATAAATTGTGTTTAGTTGATAAAAAACCTGACCCGGCAAATAAATTTTGTTGGAAAAGAAAAAAAACAACCTTTTTTCTACATGGAAAATATGCAAATTAAGTTTCCATTGAAAATATGGTAAAAGATGGAGAATGTGTACTTTTTAATCATATGATGCATACTAGTAGAAACCTAAATTTTTAGTCCTCCCAGAAAAATAAATTTTAGGTAAGGTGAAAATAGCTCAAATGCACAAATAATATTCTATTCTAGGTAAAAAATAAAATAAAATTGGGCAATCAAAAACAAATACTTGGAAATTGTATCATGGCATAGAAATAATACATATTTTTACCTAGAAAATAAATAAATTCATACACTTTTAAATTATACTCCATAAAATTCAATTACCTAGAATTTAAATATTTTATTTCCATGATTGCTATCAAACTTAAAATTCTTCACCCATTCATTATTCTCTTCCCCACCCCTCTATTTTACTAGCTAATCATTTTATTTCCCTTTTCTATTAATCCAAATTGTCTATTACATTCAACTGTTCTAATGGCCGCCAACAACTTTTCTACTTGTAACGGCTTAGTCAAATGAAAATCCATACCAGCATTCTTACTCTTGCTCGAAAATTCTTCACCCATTGCATCAGCTGTTAGTGCAATAATAGGAATGTGGATTCCATACGCTTTCTCGTGCATTCTTATCATTCTTGTTGCTTCATATCCATCCATCACTGGCATCTACTTAAACAAAAACAAAGCACATGTTTTCACATTAAGATAATCCAATTGACATAGCTTTATGTATCTTAGTTCGTTCATAATATTTTCATAAATATACGTGTTTGTGTGAGTTGTGAGTGTGTGCATCATTTCTATCAGTGCTATATATATGGGTGCAGATCTAGTCAGGACAGTCCGTACACCGACCGACCCTTTATTGAGGAATTTTTGTCTTCAAATTATTGGGAGATGTTTTTAGATACAAAAATTCATCACTAAAGATGCGGTAAGTATACAGATAATCCATACCAGATGATGTTTATATATATGTGTGTGTATGTGTGCGTGGATAAATGTTGCTTAGGCCGTAGATATTTGCATGCAAAGAGTACATAAAAAGTTTTAGTACGCAACGTAACATGTCAGTTGTTGAATTGATGAATAATTGAATGATTTCAACTACTTTTTCTGAAGTTAAATAAGAATTAAAACATGTAAAATTAACAATACCTGACAATCCATGAAAATGTAATCATAAGGCAAAGACATAGAAGATCCTTCCTCTATTTGATCTTTCAAAGCTTTACACACTTTATCAAAGGCTTCCTTTCCATTTTCACAAACATCCACAGTTGCACCAATTTTTGAAAGACAAGTAAAAGCTAACTTTCTCAAGGCAACTCCATCTTCAACAACTAAAACTTTTTTCTCCTTCAAAGGCTTCTTTTCATCACTAATTAGTTCCTCACTACATTTATGTATCACCAACTCTTCAAGATCATGCTTCTTCTCCTGATTATAAGAAAACCCGAGTCGAGTAGACTCAATTCCTCCAAATTCAGGCAAAAGCCCGAGAACTCGATACAAGTGCGACCCATGAAATGGTTTCATCAGAAAGTGCTCCCATTTGTGAGTTGAGTTAACCGAACTAGTGTATCGAGTCACCATATTGTCTAGCCAAACAACCTTGCATTGTGGATAATTTTGAGTTTCTTTCATGAAATTTTCCACTACTGAATATAGGTCTGAAAATGGACCAAATGAAGCATCGATCACTAACAATGTGAATCTTGATGAGAACTTAGTACTGGACTTTCGTGCATTATGATCACAACTTAATGAACTTTCAAATATATTTGAATTACTGCTCTCGGATAAGGATTTGCGCAATTGATCATTTAAGCTCACCTCTGTTCTTCCAAAAGAACTACATTGAAATGCCTTTATTTTCTCAAGAACATGAAAAAGATCCTCGTTTCCTTTTAAAGTAGAGACTTTTACTCCCAAATTTTCAATAGATATTTTTGAAATTTTTCTCCGTTCTTCACTTGGGATTAGTAGTATTACATGTGATCCTTCTGTTCTAGATGCAGGGGACCGAGTAATTAACTGAAAATATTGATGAAAATTAGGCGAAGAAGGGCTGTCATTTTGCATGTTCTTTTCTTGTTCTTCAACATCGGTGTTAGATATAGGATCACATGTAGTAAGAAATATGTTGAACTGGAAACAAGTGCCTTTTTCTCCTGGCTCCTTATCAACAATCTTGATCTCGCCTCCCATTAATCGAATCTAAAGCATAAATATCTTCGTTAAAAATATAAATCAAATCAAATAGTACATAAGAAAAATAAGGCGTTATACAAAAAATTAAAAACAACACGAGTTAAATTGCTTACCAAAGATTGAACAATACCAAGTCCTAAACCACAACCTTGTTCAAGAGCAGTTTCTTTAACTTGAACAAAGTATTCAAAAACCGACTTTTGCTTTTCTTTAGGAATCCCCTTACCAGTATCGTCCACTTCAAATACGAACTCCATACAATTCGGACTTTTTTGAATTGTGCAAAGCTCATCATACTCGGTCAAACTTTTATTATTCTTACAACACATCCTTAATAAAAACCTTGCAAGGCCTTTTTGGTTAGATGCGATAATGGCACTTTCTTTGCTCGTTTTTTGGACAAAAGCGCGAAGTGTGATATGTCCTTCAGAAGTGAACTTTATAGCATTGCTTAATAAATTGCAAAGGATTTGCTTAAGCTTGCCTCGGTCGCCCTTAACGCGGTGTAGCTTTAAGACAGACCAGTCACATGGATCGAGTATAACGTCTATGCCTTTTGTGACACCGATCGGGTAATACATATCAACAACACCCTCTAGTAACTGAGCCAAGTTGAATTCTTCTTCTTCGAGTTGCATTTTTCCTGCTTCAATTTTGCTTGTATCCATAACAGAGTTCAATATGCCTGTCATAATATTTATGATGAATAAGCAAACCAAAATTAATAATTCTCAAAGAATAAATTTTGAACAAGAAATAAATATATATGATGTTTTAGTATGTAAAACATCCATTCCTAATAAAGATTCCATTTTTGGCTTTTACTTTTTAAGATTGCATTAATTTCATGCACAGTGTATGGTTTAATTATGAATACGAAAATGGACTCTTAACTTGTGAAGGAATGAATATTTTATTTTTATAACTTGATAATTCAACAAATGTTTCACTCTAATATAGTAAGATTTTTTAATCAACAAGATTAATTTTTTTAATGAATCAAAAAACATTAACATTATTTTATTAAAATAAAAGGATAATAAATTTGTAACTATTTGTATAATTTAACTTATCTAAGAATAACCTTACCACTGAACACTTTTTTCCCATTACTAAAGAGTTACAATTTCGCCCAACTTAAAAGAAATAGGTTCGCTTGCCTCAATTTAATGAACATGATAAATTTGAAAATTGAAATAAACCTTGCCAGGGGTAAAAGAAAATAACTATATTCTCAGAGCAAATACGGCTATTGCTAGAGTAATATATCACTACGAAAGCGTGTGGTCCAACTTATTGCAACAATACTATGGTCTAGCAAAACTATTATTGCTTTTACAACATGCGTATTAGAGAGAGAGAGAGAGAGGGGACTAACCTAGAAGGTCTGTTGCATCAGCTTTCATCTTAACCAAATTGGCAGCCAACTCAGAATTTGGGTTAACACTTTCATGGCAAAGCTCGATCAATCCAGTAATAGTGGTCATCGAGTTGCGGACATCGTGGCTTGCGCTAGCAAAGGCGAGGCTCTTATTCATACTCTTTCGCTCGGCTTGATGTGTCGATTCTATTTGCTTAATGAGTGCCGTGCACAAATAAATTTCTCTTTTTGCAACCCTCACTATCAATGCTATGAAAATGCATAGAGACACTACTATTATTAAATGCATCACCCCAAGAAGTATGAGTTCTAGCTTGCTGTTTTTGTGAACTTGGGCTTCAATTCCATTGCTTCGATATGCCAATGTGTATACCTAAAAAAAAGTGTACATATAAGTCATAATCAATACTATTTTAAAACCAAATCGATATGACAATTAACAAATAATGCGTTAACTTGCATGTGGCGGATTGTGGTTTAAGAGTAATATATTGCTTTACCAAAAGCTATTGGTCTTTAGCAGTATCATTGTGTACTATTTTTTTACTTAGATTATGAGTCAGAATCTCGAACATGCATGTGTTTTGCTTGGACATATATTGAAATATCATTTTAATATTTGGTATTCATAACAAAACATGTTATAAAAATGTTATTAGTAAATTATAAATAATTTTTGTCAAGAAAATTTATACCTAAAGAACTTCTTTATCTCCTTAATCATATATATAAGGGGGAGAAAAGAGCATTTATTTGGGAAGTAAAATATGGTAAATCTAATGTCAAAGCATTTCATTTCTGCCAAAGTATTTTTAGTATAGTAAATGATTGTACATCGTACTTTAACATTAACATTTATATACTTTGGAAAAAAAATTAAAATGCTTTAACATAGAGCTACATGGATATATATATATAACTGCATGATAAATGCACATCATAATAGTGAATATTTTTATCATGTATACATACCGTTTGAACTCCTGCAATTTCAACCGTGGAACAATAGAAGATGTGATCCACTCCCCTAATATTCACATAAAATTGTCCAAAATCATCAACATTCTTCCCCTCAAATGAATAACTACCAACCCTATCTTCAAACTCGCCGTTATCCTTCACTAAATTAACTTCAACAATTCCATGTTTCACCAAAATCTTAACCCCTTGTATCTTTGAGTTCACAAGCACATTCCCATCAATTGTGGCAAAAAAAAAGTCTCCACCATTGAAATTAACACCTTTAAAATGGTTAAGCACATCTATTGAAGAAAATCCTAGGTTGATCACCCCTCCTCCATCTAGGGGTACAATGCACGAGAATAAAGACGTTTCATCAGGCTTGTTCATTTCCCATACTATAAAAGCAGAATGGGCACTTGTTCTATTTATGAGAACTTGTAAGGAAGTCGAGTTGGTCGGCACCAATGGCGGCGTGTTCAATGCTTGTCCGTAGAGCTTACCAGTGTACCGGTTCACTGGCTGAATAAACCATTTTGACGCAAACGAAGTGTTGGAAAATATGGCTAAAATTTGGTTCTCGTTCTTGTAATATGAGAATAATAAGTTTTCTGATCCCATGTAAGAAACTTGTGCGGCATGCGGGATCATGGTGAGTGCTAAGAATAGTTTTGGTGCAACCTATATGACAAATAAAAAACAACATTAACTAGAGAGCAATTTTTCTAAAATGTGGTGCATAATTTTGCAACCAACCTACAATCTCCATTTGGAATAGCTTATTAAAATTAATTGTTTTTCTTTTTTCCATTAAATAATATAAAGGAGTGAAGTAGCATTAAAATAAGTATAACCCACATTTACGTTATTACTTTATTAAGTAGATAGCTGAAGAAGCTAGTTAGGTCTAGAGAGCGAAATGAGCGAGACTATCTATTTTGTTAGTTATTTTAATAAAATAATTTTATAGAAAGCAATGCTATATTTTTTTTTTTATAATTCACTCATAAACCTCTTTTATTTAAACAAAACCTTTCATAATACTTAAATAATTTTAAAATACCAATAATGTTATTATTAAAACTAGAAGTAGGTTTGGTACAATTATGGTACCATGAATTATGTACCGAATACCATACCGAATTTTGTATGCTAAAATTCATTACCATATTACTATACTAAAATTTTTGATATACCAAAATTAGGTATATGGAAATAATATGTTGGTACGATATGGTAATGGTATAATACCAAAGCCATCAATAAAGTGAAAAAGAAAAACAAAACTAACTATCCAAGTTAAAGATAAATGAGAGACTTATAAATAACAACGACATAAATTGTTGTCCTTAGTGGATATATATAATTTCTTTACATTATATTTTAGTATTTTTATTTTTATTATTTAGGAGTCTCTAGTTGGAATTGGAGTCTCTAGTTAGAATTTAAGGTGAACATAAATAGGATTCAGGTTTTGAGTATGTGGAACAAAAAAAGAGAATAATAATTTTTAGATTATCTGACCTCTCTTTGGATATCAGCAAAAGATAATTTTCTTCCGCTGATTGAAGAATTCAAACTCCTAGCCAAATTTGAAGCCGATGAGTTCAACGGACCGAATAATGTCCCAATTTCTTTTATTTCTAAAATTGTTTTATTCCTCATTTCATTTATTTGTAACTCCTCTATGTATGCCATTTCTTTGGCCATCAAGCAAAGCTTAGCCATTACCAAACTTGATACACCCTGAAAAAATAAATTAATCGTATCTTTATCTTTTTAGAAAGCATATTATCATGATAGAGAAAAAAACTAAAAATAAATAAATTATTTATACTTACCAGTAAAATAACGAGAAATATCGTCCGGATGATTACGGTTGTGCAAAGCTTCATTATTTGCTAATATGGACGAATCAGTATTTAAAGTCTCTGTTTTGAATAGTAGATGTTAGAAAATTAAATATTCATAATATATTATACTTGAGAACTTTTAGAAATTAATGGCAAATAGTGAAGCTATAAGTTTAGTGGAATCAACTTCTAAATTTTTTTGGTAAGTTTTAACTTCTATTAAAGAAATCAATTATGTATATATATATATATGTATTTTCTATTTTCTATTTTCTATATATTTGTATTTTATCAACTTCCAAATTTTTGTTGTGCGCATGCATATATATATATATGAATATATATATAGTGATTCTCATACGAACGGTTGCCTTTTCGTATAAGGACCGTGACTACATACATACTGTAGAGCAACTCCACTGCAAAAGTGTAAATTAAAATTGTTATTGCCAAAGTATCACGAAAAGATATGGTATAACATACACTCTAATGAAAGAAAATTTATCAAATCATTCAAAATTTAAATGTACTTACCTTTGAGAAAACAAATCTTGATTTTGTACATAGGAAAATAAGTTGAATGAGATATATATATATATATAAATAAAATTTATCAAATCATTCAAATTTTGAAAAAGAACAAACAAACAAACAGTGAAATTGAAAATGTTCACCAATGAGTCTTGAGACCCAAGACTAACTGATATTGGAAGAAGTTTAAATAAAGTGACTAGCCATATTTTTATTTTTTCCAAATTAAATGTATTAGAAAATGATTAGGGGAAGGTAAAATAAAATGAAGAAAAGTGTTGGCTAATTAGTACAAAACAGATAAGACAACAAAATATGATATTTTGGCAAACAGTTTTATTTAAATTACAAATTATTAATACATAAATTAATCGTTTATGAAATTATAATTTGAAAATATTTTTAACAGTAATGTAAAAGTAATAATTGTACATCTTTTATAATACGAGAAAGATTCAAGTTACACTAGTGTAAGATTACGAAGTTTTGCACACATCCATAACTTTTTATCATATTCGTAATTTATCAATTCCACCATTCGATAAGTTATTTTTATTGTGTTTATCAAGTATGCAAAGTTTCAAATTAACCCAATATTTGAAACCATATTTACTTTTATTTAATCATTGTAAGGTTCATAGTCTGTTATATAACATAATTACGATGAGAGACTTATGCATCACCAATTACTTTAGTTCTTTGAACGTATCTTTAGAATATTATAATAAACTAATTTGACAGTTAACTTGATAAATTATGAAATTGAGAAAAAAGTTACTGATGTGTATAAATTTATTTATTTATTATTGTTATTAATTTTTTTTAACACTTAGCTTGGTGTTACTTGAACTCTCCCTTTTATAATTTATATTGATATTAGTACTTTTTGGAAAATTATAGTTACATGATAATGTCATAGACGCTCAATACTATTATTAAAAATCTATATAATAAGGGTGAAGGTTTTTTAAAGGATTTTTTTTTAAATATGCGATTCTGTTTAAAAAGATGTTTTTTCTCCTTCAACAATGTCTTAAAGGAACAAGCTCTTGAAGATGCATAAATTTTGCCACTATATAAAGGATATTTATTACTGCACCAAATTATTTATACACAGTGAAAGAAAAGAGCCATCATCCACTTTTTTCATGAACAAAATACAAAACTTTAATCATCTTTAATATCACCTGAGCATCGTCAACGTCTACCAAAATCACCATTGCCGTCGGAGGATTTAATTTAGGTAGAGAGATAAAATTTGAGAGAGGGATTTTGAGGATTTCAATATTTTTTTTTATTTTTTTAGAAGGAGCCACAGCTCTAAGCACTTTCATTAGGGATAAAATTACAAAAATTATCCTGATACTTTCGTATTAGGATGATTACTTTTCTCTAATCACAATGAACTATAGAGTTATAATATCATAACCGTCGGTTCTACTAACTAGTGATATTTTACATGTATTTAGCTTTTCAAACAATTTTAATACATGGACATTCTTAAAAAACTAAATCACTAAAAATCAAAAACAAAATATAGTAGCGGGGTCACCCCTAAAATTATAAAAGAAAATTACCTAACATGCATTAGATGTCCATTAAAAAAATTTACATTAATTTACACAACTTATATTCGCCGGAGAAACCCATTATTTCTCTCACTAATATTTTCTTTCTCTAGGGTTACTTCATACACTTTCTCATATATATATATATATATATAATATAATATACATAAAGGTTTTTGGAATCATAACATAAATGCAACGATAAATTTTGTTGCCTCTTTAAGGCCAATATATTCAATTGAAATCTATTGCTATTCATGTAGATTGACATTGAAAGAAGTGGGTGTAGATTGACATTGAAATATTTTGGTGGGTGCATTTAAAATCATACTTATGTTAAAATTAATGCATAAATTTTATGCCAACTCTTTTTTATTTGCAAAACTTATATCGTTACTTCTTGTGTAAAAATTGTAAAAATGAATCAAATATCAACCACATATTCTCACTACATGTAATTTTCATATTTTTTGTTAAATTCTTCTACATAATTGTATAGTTAGATTTTTTTGCATTTATATATATTTGATGAGTATAACGTTTATGTTGAAAACATATTGTCTAAATTTATACCATATGAATATTATTTTTTACGATCGTAAAAATATATGGTATAACTTTTGTCATAAAATTCTAATTAAACGTACCCAAGTTACAATAGAGTTAGGTATGGGGCCGGAGTTTCTGGAAAATGGAAACCCACAAGTTACAATACAAGAAGCTACTGTTTTTGACTGTTGTATCTTGTAGATTGCGTTTTTTTATATTTACTTTATTTTTGTCGATTTCATATTACGATTAAAAAAAAATGTTTTTGTGGTAGTAAAAATAATTTTATTGAGGATATATTTAAAGTTATATACACTTTGAGTGCTTCTATATATGACTCAAACTCCATCGTGATAAACTAAAAATAAAAATAAAAATTCTAGTGTAGATATTGGAGCTATATTCTTTTAACAAAAGGTTTATATCAAATTAATTATCTCCCTTGAAAAATAATTGTACACTATGATAACTAAATTTTGAATAAAATGGCTCATTAAATTAACCTGTTTAAATTTATCTATATTATATACTGAAATACACATTTTATAGTCATGAGTTATTTTCCTCTAAAATCAATTATAAACAAAATTATTCAACAAGCATATTTTGCATTTCAAATGGGTCAGTTGGAGCTGAATACTGACGATATATTTTAGTAAGTTAGGTTAATCCACTCCAAATTATATTCTTTTAAGAATTTTATGCATATGAAATTAATATTCGAGAATATATTTTAGTTGGTAACTTGATCAATTACGAACTACATGGCAGTCTTTAGAGTTATATATTTTTTATATCCTATAAAAATATTTTTATGAGTTTAAATTTAACATAGATATTGGGATATTAGAGGAAATTAAATATTCAGTTTGATGATTTTAAAATTTAACTTTCAAAAGAGGTCTAGCCTTTAGCCTATAATCAAATGAGGTTGAAGATCAAAACTGATGAATGGAAATAAAATTATAAAAATCTTTTAAATAATAGAACACTGAATTATTTTGTTTAATTTGAAACAAAGCAAAGGAATATTTGGTTGACACTCGATATGTATTTGGTTGACATTAGTGTGACTAGCAGATAATTAGAAATGCATTAATTAATTAAGTTTTTTTGAATATTTTCAATCGTTTTAATTGAATTATTTAGTAGATATATTATAATATACTTTTATGAAAATTAACAAATATATTATGAATTTATAATATAAAAATTAACTGAATTATGCAATAGATATATTTTGACATATTAGGCGTCATTTACAATTTTAATTTAGTCAGATACATTACGGATGTCATGAATAGTTAAAAATAATAAATAGTGATAAGTAGTGCACCTTATAATATGTTTTGAGTCAAAAGTATTGCGTGTGTAGATCTTCCCGTCCTTCACAAACACTTGAATGCAAAATCCTGCCAAATATATAGGCATCTTAATTAGAGAAAAGTAAAGATTATGACAACTTAATAATTTTCCTTGGTATTTAATAAGGAAGGAAGAAGACATTATATGGGAAATTATCATAGACATATAAATAACACGGACATATATATGAATGCTCTACATTTTAATCAAAATAATTACATTTAAGAGCTTAAGATCTTGTTTTCGAACCAAAACAATCACATTTAACATATTGTTTTCGTACAATTTTGATACTAATATATGTAAAACGTAAGAGCATCTCCAAAAGGCTCACTTGGAGGATGTTTTATATCATGACTAGTGATTGCCAATTTTTGTGTATATGGCGAGCTTCCCTCCGCTCGCTAGATTAAAAAAATTCAGCACTTCTTGGTCTTATCTTAGTTTATGAATTTAGCTTTTAAAAATGCACCAGTAAGAAAATGCATTAGAGTTTGACATTTATTTAATTTACAAATTCCATATAAATGTCACCATAAGTTATTTTGGAGTAGATTTTTTTTTAAATAATACAAACATGCATAATATCTTTTTAAAAATACTAGAAATGAACAACAAAATATTTCGGGTCAATTTTTGGCATTAACGGTATGTTCTGTGTCAATTGTGTTGTTTCTAAAATTTCCACCTCTCATTACATGCCCAGTCAATGACCCATAAAAATATTTTTTTTCCTCAATCTATAACCTAAAACCCAATAGGTAAGAAACAACAAATTAAATATACACACACACACACATTATTTTGAAGTGCTAGATTATCAAAGTGAAGAATATTTAACCTGTGTAAAATTGTAATTGTTTTTCACACATAACTTAAAAGGAAAAGAAATAATCTGGATATAAATAAAGAGCATTTGTTAGACATGTTTTCTAAATTTCGCTTTGTATTTCAAAAGACGCAAGAGAGCCGTCGTGAATATGCTCCGAGAAAGTAATTCAAAGCAAACTGTGTAAAATTGTAATTGTTTTTCACAAAAAACACCATCATTTAAGAGATTATACTACCAATTCAAGATATTATAGAAACCCAATTAAAAACCTCACACATATAGAGAAAGAATCCGCAAAATTTAAGCTTAAAAAAGTGAGCAACCAAAAACCCTAAACATGCGTTAAAGATTGTTCTATAGCATTTTGACATCTTACCCTAGATTCCACGGAGAAGATGCTGGTGCAAAACATCCACAAAAATAACGAGTCCAATTTTAAAACAATCTCAACATCGGCTCTTGATGGGAACGATGAAATTGGTTCTGGTATATACGATGATGAATAAGAGAATCTGTCCTTCATTTTACTATATATATAAATTCCTCATTATTGATCTATATCTTCTTTGTTTTTGAATTCTATTAGTTCATTTTAGATAATGTTTATATTTGTATATATTTGATTGTGATAATTATCTTAAATAGAATTTTACTCAGAAGAAAACACTTCATTTTATGAGGAGTTAACCACTCATAAAAGTAAGGTTGTCACCCCTTTTTAAACGATGCTCATAATTTTGAACTCAAAACTTACTAATTGAATTGACGATGCATGCTTGAATTTTAAACTCACAATTTTAAACTCAAAATTCAAAACTTACAGTTATTTATATATGTGGTGCTTGCTTACTAAACGTGTTTTTTTCCTAAAATTTTGAGCTCAAATACTGCCTTTAGAAATATTTTATAGTAATTCGATGATATCTACAACTTTTATCCTTCAATTAATTTAGAGAAAAAAAAACCAACAACTGTGTAAATATAAATCTGATTTTTAACAATTGCATTTTCAATATTTTGAAATGGATAAGTGGTGATCGATGGAGTGGAGTGGTGAAGAGAAAAAAATGAGAAATTAAGCAGGTTAAGTCGGGTTAATTTAGATAGATATCAGAGGATAATAGCATTTTCAATAGTATTATAATTTTGTTATGCTTAAAATATATACAACTTGTCAAAATTTTCATCTCCAGCTGTTTTAAAAGTGAGTTTTGTGTAAAATAATTTACAATGCCATGTCAGCTTTCTCGCTCCTCAATTTTATTCTTTTTGTAAATCTTTAAAGTGTAATAACTTTTAATACCGAACATGAGTTTTAATAGAAATTCACTCACCAGACCTACAAATCAAGATCCAATGTTATTATAATATTATGCATATATAATTTCAAGAAAGAAAATAATAATAAATTGTATAAACCAGCATTTAAGGTTTGTTCGTATCTTATTGATTTTTCTCAATTTTAAAGTTTACAAAATTTCCATTGGAGCATATTTTTTTTTAAACTTCAAGTTTTGTGTAAAAGTTAGTTGACACAGGATACACATTAATTTTTATACAACCATTTGAGATGCTCTAAGCTGGGGATATTTTAATTTAGATAAAATGTGACAAAAGCTATATATTGATATAATTATCGCCCTTGAAAATAATTCTATGCTATGATAAATTTTGTGAGTTCTTGAAATTGACCTTTTTTAATTTAATTTTTTTTATATACACGTGCTGCATTTCAAGAGTTATTTTCATCTAAAGAATAATTATATATGACCAAAATCATTCAATAGGCATATTATGCATTTCAAATGGAACGTATAGCGCGCACACTATATATTTGTATGAGTATTGAGCATATAGTTTAGTAGGTTCGGCTGCATTTTGTTGAGCTTAATTAACACTAATTAAATTAATTACATACTTTTTAAATTTGTTTATATGAATGAATATTGATGATACATTTTTGTATGTTAGGTCACTTTTTCTTTAACATAATTAATCAATTTCAAATTATATACTTTTTGGAGTTACGTATTTGTTATATAGGTATCATCTAAATTACCTATTTAATGTATACTTTTAAACTAGGTTTTTTTTTTTTTTTTTTGGGTCTACACTTTTAAACTAGTTTAAGTATAAGATATTTGAGGAAGCTAAATATTCAATTTGTTGAATTTAATTTCGTTATATATTAACAAAAAAATTTATTGTTTAGATTTGTTCGAGTGAAAGTAAATGATGTTAAAGATGGAGGAGAGGAAAGATGAACATATAAAAGCGAAAATTAGATTAAAGTCCCTAAATTAAGTCGGGTTCAGTTCACCTCTAAATAAAAATACCCAACAATCTACTCTTTATTGTTTATTCCGTTAATAATTAACCATAAACAACGAGAAAAACGTCTCGTTGGAGCTTGTCAAAACAATAATAATTGAAAGTATTTTTTCCCTAAATTGCCCTTCTCCCTTTATTTAAGACACTTCGATCATCACCTATTTCCAGCACAACTTCCTCTCATTTCTTAATAGGTAATTTTTCTACTCATCATTTTTATTCTTCCTACTAATAAATTTTATAATTTATATACATAAATATAACTTTATCATTTTCATACTTTTTAGTAGTAACGTCATCAATCTACCAATTTACTTCAGTTAAATCTAATATCTCAAGCTATTGTGGTGAGCCTGCACCACTAATGACTGCATGGACATCCACTAATGCTTCGCCATAAACCCTAACACACCTTTCTTTTGTTTTCTCATCATTTTCATTTTTTTTTCACAAACAAAAATTTTAAAATTAATAAAGAAAACATTTAATATAAAATGAAAATAACAAGAAAATAAAATAAATGCAATAAATGTATATATACAAAAAAAAAATAATGACAACTTAGAAGTGTAGAATTTATTTTACTCAAAATTACATAAAACACGTATATCAATTTTTCTAGCAAATCATAATAACAAAAATACATGTAATCTAAAAAAAATCTAACCAATATATGTATTTAGATTACACACACAACACAAAACCCGAATCAAACAACAAATAAATAAATAAATATCAAATTGAAATATCAAAATTATACTATAAAGACTAGCTAATTAATTTCAAGAGACCACCGTTATTCGATTCAAATAAGAAAAAATTAATGACAGTTGAATTTTCTTTTCAACTGGCATTTGAGAAAAAGTGTTAGTTCAGGGGGTGTAGTGTAATTTACGCTTGAGCATTTTATTCATTTACAAGTTTCCGTTAATGGCATGATAACTGTGTGACCCGAATAGTCAACTATGTTAGTTTGTGGGTGGGGAGTTCTCGGATTTTTTTCTTGGAGAGACATTTGTGAAAATTGCATTAGTTTAGGGGGTTGAGTTTAATTTTCCATATATATAAAATAAATTTATTGAATCATTAAATGAGGATGGAGAGAGAAAAAGATACGAAGCAAAATTTTGGAAAAACAAAACAGTTGAATTGAGGATGTTTATCATTCTCAGTGTCGTGGACACTTAACTAACTGATGATTGAAAGAAGTTTGAATGAATTGACCAGTCATATTTTATTTTATTTTTAAATTTGAATTTATTCGAAAAATGATTGGGGTAAGTTAGAAAAAATTTAAGTGAAGAAAAATAAAATCTACTTTATGCACTATATATATTTTCTCTTATATATGTTCCATCTAATGTTTAATGTTTGAAGTGTACGTACCTACTACGTGGTCTCGGATATTATAAACTAAACTTTCTTACATTTTTGGATTTAATATGTCTATATCTTTTGGATTTAATTTTCCTGTATCCAATCCACATATATATATATATATAGAGTTCGGTTATAAAGAGTAATTTTCTCACTTTAACAAAAAGAAGGGATATCTATTTGGAGGGGTAAATAGGTGGTTTTTTTACACCAAATTTCATAAAAAAAAATAGATGATTTTTTTAGAGATGATACTGAGTAAATCACCTAAACCAAATTTTATAAAAAAAATTCAAACTAGTAGTGGGTGTATTGAAAAATTGATATATAAATGCACATTTTCAACCATTGAAATTTTTTATGATCATCTTACCTACTTCTAGATTGAGTTTTTTAATGAAATTTGGATATAAATCATCTCAACAAAATTTCAAAAAACAAGTCATCAATTTACTCCTATAAATGATAATCATTTCTTTTTGCTAAAGTGAGAAAATTTATCTTTATAATGTAACTCTCTCTATATATATTGTTGTATGAAACAACAATTTACGATGAATTTGAAATAGCAGTAACACATCATTATGATTTTGTTATTCTCTTGACTAGGATTACTAAATGTTATTGATAGATATGTTTTCAAATTTGAATTGTAGCAAATCCTAATTAAATTCAAGATTCAGCAAGATTTTAGCAATAATATTAAATATAGATATTAATCCAAATAGAAAGGTATTTTTGGAATAATCAAAGTATAGTAAAAAAAATAATTTAAGATTATCCAAAATACATTCAATAATGAATTTTTTTTATAAAAGTATAACCAACCATATCGTAAAAAAATTTCAGTAAACCCTATGTATCAAGCTACTTTTAAACAAATCTTGAAATAAAGAAAATATATGCTCCAATAATAATTTTATAAACTTTTGTATAAATTTAAATTAACCAATAAAATACCGATGCATGGTTGATATTATTTTGTCCAATTATTATTATTAATACTTTTATTTTTTTATTCATAATCTTATAATGACAATAATCTTGATTAATTGATCATGAAGAGTAAATTTCGAATACATTTCTTTTATTAAAATATATATTTTATATTAAAAGTTACTACATGTTAAAGTTTTATAAAAAATTTGGGGAGAGAAATAAGAAGTTGATGTGGCAGTATAAACTTGGAGTGTATTTTACGTTTCATTTTACACAAAAACTAAATTTAAAAGACCGCTAAAATAGAAACTTTTACAATTAAATTATGTAAGTCATACACAAAATCACAATAAATACTGACGCAAATGCTCCAACATCTATATTTTTATATTGGTAAAAGTTATATTTCTTATGAATATATATATATATATATATATCATATTAGATTTGTTATTAAAGTGGGCTCAAGTGAAAAGGAGCCCATCATTCTACTCAAAAGAGGGAGGAGTGAAATTTTTGTAAAAAAAAGTTTCTTTAGAGCATCTTCAATACTCTTTTATATTTATGTTTTGTATAAAATTTATAAAATTTGTAAAAATTTCATTTCCAACGGTATATTAAAAATGAGTTTTACGTAAATTGGTTGTGTAAAATACATTCCTGTTTTACACAGCCACATCAGCTTCCTATTTCACTCTTTTTCACTAAAACTTAAAAATATAATAACTTTTATAACAAAAAATATATTTTAATAAAAATTATATATTTGAAATCTACTAATCAAGAGTTATAAATCAAGATTCATTGTGACTATAAAATTATATATAAAAAAATTGAAGGAAAAAAATATAAAATAATATTTAACATATGTTGATATTTTATTGGTTATTTCAAAATTTACACAATAATTTACAAAAGTACTTTTGGAGCATATTTTTTTCAAACATTAGATTTTGTGTAAAAGTTAATTGACACTTAAAATTTACACTTTAATTTTTACACAATTATTAGAGATGTTCTTAGGCGTCCATTTCATGGAGATTCTCTTAGCAAATATAGAGTCGTGAAGTGAGAGAAAAGAACAGCAGACAAGTATATGATGGATTTTTTTTATTGATGAATAGTTAAAAATAATTAATTTCAAGAGAGAGAGAGAGATAATTGATTTTTTTAACTTTCTAAATTAGAGAGAGGTATTTTTGTACTGGTGAATTAATTAAGAAAGAGATGGAATTTTTTTGGGGTGAAATGTTAAAATGGATTAACTCAGAGAGAGAGAGAGAGAGGGGGGAGGGGTTAAAGAGGGGTAAAAAAACTTAGATTTAAAGGGTTGTTTGGCTAAAACAATTTTTATGTTGCCTATGAAATTTTAGATTTTGATGGGGTGAATTGAATGTTATGGTGGGTGTAAACAAAAACACCCCTTAAAAATCATGAACTTTAAAATCCTTTATTTTTCAATTCTCCAATTTAAAAAAATATAATTACATGTCAATATTAAGCTAAATACTATTATTAAATCTATATAATAAAGGAATCCTTTATTTTTCAATTTTCCAATTTAAAAAATTATAATTACATGTCAAAGCTAATTACTATTATAAATCTATATAATAAAGGAAAGGGTGAAACCAAAGATTGCAATCTAAGCACGTCTAATTCTTCTCTTTTTTTGGTTTTCGGTAATTTCTCTCTTTAATGAACTGATTTAAGGTTTTCTTAATAAATTTGAATTACTCTTTTTATAATTTTTCAAATGTCATTGTTATATATATTATTTACAATTTTGTTGGTATACTTATATTACAAAAATATATAAAAATACAAAAGAGCCTTCAAACAAAATTTACCTAAGGTCATTAATGGTAGATTTGATCCCAGAGCCAAGATTAATTAACAAGCCCAAGGTCATTAATGGAAGATCTACTTAAGTATTTCTTGAAAAGAAGGCTAGCGTTAGGATTATAAAAAAAATTAGTTCAAAGTTCTGTAAAAGGATACTCCTATCCTTAATTGGAAACAAAAAAAACGAATTTGGATTTGTTAGCTGATGATCAATATTTTAGTATTAACTTAACGGCCACATAGGATCGTTAACGCCACCTAAGTATTTCATTAATGCTACCACTAACCAATTACCCAAAATGAAAAGGTTTAAAAATACAATGTTTATTTTGTTGACAATTGTGTTACTCAAAGTGTAAAGATGGGCTAAGTACACTGTATTTTTTGATAATTTATTAAAACCAATCAGCAAATGATCGATATAGAAGGATAATAACGGTTTAATTACAGTCGTTGCCAAATTTCACAAAAATTATAATACAATTTGTTGGACGGATTTTAATTATAGAGGGGGTGAATAGGGTTTTAAAAACTTAATGCGGAATTAAAAATTTTTCGAAAATGTTTTAGCAAAGCAACTTAGCTAAACAAGTATATCAAGAAAATAATCAATTTCAAGCAATCACTCTCAAGACATGCAAATAAGCAATCTCAAAATACAAGCAAAAATATAGCTATAAAAAAAAGAGCTTGAGTTTAGAAAGATTAAACTAATTTGAAGCTCAAGACTTTTTATCCTCGCGGTTCGGTTTCCTAAACCATATGTCCGCATTTAGTTAGTTCCCCGAGAATTTTCACTAATTTCAATCTTCTTCCGGGTGAAGATCAAACTTTTACAAGTGTTGTTGTCTCACACACTCTTACAAGTATTGTTCTACCACAATATTCTCACAAGAATCCCTCTTTCTAACTTATGAGATTTACCTCTCACAATTACTAAATAAGAAGGGTAAATGACCAATAAGCACAATGTACTTTACCACGTTTTTCACTTATGCCAACAAACTCCATTTTTCATCAAAAAACCAGTGAACTTTTTCAAATTTTAATTTCACTTAGGTCCAAAACGTAACTTCCGTTAACTTCCTTTAACGGAAATGTAATGTGCTAGCTGACGTGGCATTTTATATGATGTGGCACTGAGTTGGCAACTAAGTTGTCAATTCTCTCTCTCTCTCCCTCTCTCTCTCTCTCTCTCTCGTCTTCTTCTTCTTCTTCTTCTTCTCAATCCATTCTCTTTCTTCATCAAATAGTATGCCAATGGTTGAGAAAGGAAGAGTTGACCCCGGTGATAGTTTTCCGACAGCTCGATGTTGGCATAAGTGAAAAGGGAGTTGGCCGAATCATTCTCTCTCTTCATTAATGGTGATGGCCGAAATTAATGGAGGTGGAAAGGGAAGGCCAGAATCATTCTCTATCTTCATCAATGGAGGTGGCCGGAATCAATGGTGGAGATGGCCAGAATTAATGGATGTGAAAAAGTGGAGCTATAGTGAAGATGATGAAAATGTGGAGCTATGGTGATGATTAAAGAAGAAAACAAGAAAAAATGGAGATGGCCGGAATTAATGAAAGTGGCAAAAAAATGAAATTTGTTAGCATAAGTGAAAAATGTGGTAAAGTACATTGTGCTTATTAATCAACTCAGCAGCCACGTCATATAAAATGCCATGTCAGCTGCCACATCACGTTTCCGTTAAAGGAAGTTAACGGAAGTTACGTCTTGGACCTAAGTGAAAATTTTGAAAAAGTTCACTGGTTTTTTGATGGAATATGGAGTTTGTTGGCATAAGTGAAAAATTTGGTAAAGTACATTGTGCTTATTGGTCATTTACCCAAATAAGAATTAACCTTCTTATTATCCTATGGGATTTACCTCTCACAATTGAATACAAATTGTTTGGTGATTCACACCAATGAAAAACAACTCTCAAGTGTTTGATAAATACAATTTGAAGCTCGATCACACAAGAGTTATCTTGATTGATCAAATGGATAGCTCAAAGATGAATAATGATGATCAATTCTAAAACTTGAATATTTGAATAATGAAGTAGATGAGAAATAAGTTTCTATGAGTGTTCAAGCATACCAAAATGTGTCTTAGATAGTGTATATATAGTCCCAAAAATGATATAGCTATTTGTGAGGTCTGGTAGAAGTTTGGTACAAAAAATGGTAAAAAAATCAGAAATCCAACGCCTATATTCTGGGCCATCAGTTGACTGAGCAAGGCTCATCAGTCGACCGAGTGGGCCTTAGTCGATTGAGCATAAGCCATCAGTCGACTGATGGACCTTGCTGTCCATCAGGCCAAAAGGCTAAAAATTATAATTTTTTGCACTTTTGTATTTTAGCTCCAAAATTAATTCTAATGCTTTGGGGACCTTAAAAATAAGTTCCTAAGACACCTATTTTCGGAAAAACTCAAAATATGATCATTTGAATTTAATATAAATTTATTTGAAAATCGATTTTTGTAAGAATGATGTTTTCAAAGGAAATTCAATTCAAGTTTGTATCAATTGATCTATGAATGATGTATGATCATGTTGAGCTATATAGATAATCATTTAAGAAACTTTACATTAATCCTAAGCACTCACTCAATTACCAAATAGTTGAGTCTTTGAATGCTTCGATTTATTTCTTCAATTTGATCTCCACTTAAACCTTTTGCCATGAAGCTTTTTGCATATGATCTTTGACCTTGATCTTCATGAATTGCATTGGTGCTAAACAAATTTAGCACTATTGGTGTTAAAACAGATTAGTACTAAACAGATTTAGCACATTTGGTGCTAAATAGATTTAGTACCATTGGTGTTAAAAACACAATGGTGCTGAACAAATTTAGTACTATTAGTGTTAAAACAGATTGGTGTTAAACAGATTTAGCACCAATTCTGACGAATGCTATAAGGAAAGGGTATAAGTGTCTTTTTGTACAATATCCTTAATTTACAAATCTAATTTGTAAGCATCATTTATAATTATGTTATTATTGCAATGAGCTATTATGCCCAATTGTCTATAATATTTGTTTTTTAAATAAAAAAATACTAATAAAATAAACCTTTTGTTATATTGACTTATGACCTTATCATAATAATTAAAAACTAAAATTTCTGGTTTGTGTATTGGAGTTGTATTCTTTTTGAGCAAAGGTAGATATCAAATTTATTATTTCCCTTAAAAATAATTTTATATTATGATAAATTTTGTATAATATGGTTCATAAATTGACCTGTTAAAATTTATTTATTCTTTATTTACACATATGGTACATTTTATGAGTTATTTTCATTTAAAATTAATTTTGAACAAAATTTTGTTATTCAACAGGCATGTTTTGCATTTCAAATGTGTCATGTAGAGCTCATGAATATTGACCATATATTTTTAATAGGTTGAGTTATATTTTAGTAGGTATCTTGATCAATTAGACATTACATACTCGTTAGCTAGAGTATAGTTATGTATTTTTTATATAGTAACATTGAATATTGGGATATTAGAGGAAGCTAAACTCTCACTACACCAACAAGGCTCTTGGGCGACGTAGTCAATAGAATACGTCGCCTAAGAGTATCCTAGGTGACGTAATAATGACACGTCGCCTAAGATAATCCTAGGCGACGTAGGTATAATGTACGTCGCCCCATAAACTCCTAGGCGACGTATATATACATTACGTCGCTTTAGATTATCTAGGGCGACGTACTCAAATTCACACGTCGCCCAAAAGCTGTTCACCACCGACACTTTTAAGTGGCGGTCAACAGGGGTTTTGACTGACCTTTAGGCGACGTAGAAACTATACCTACGTCGCCCTAGATATCTAGGGCGACGTAGGTATAGTTTCTACGTCGCCTAAGATCCTGTCATCTTTATATCAGATCCACTCTTCCATTTTTCGGGGTTGATGTGTTTTAGAGCTACTTTTGGCGATTTTGGCAATTTTAAAGGTAAAAATCAACATCATTTCTCTCATTAAAGGCTTGTTTGACCTTTAGGTAATCTATCTCTTATTAATATTAATTATTTATTAATTTTTGTGTTTATATAGATATTGTGTTTAGTGTAGAAAATTTATAATTGGTGTTGAAGATATAGTATTGTTGTTAGTTTTTACCTCTATTTGATCTCTAGGTTAGTACTACGTCGCCTAAGAACTTGCCATTTTCGGTTTTAGTGTTAATTTGGGCGATTTTAGCAATTTTGAAGGTAAAAATCAACATCATTTCTCTCATTAAAGGCTTATTTGATATTTAGGTACTCTATCTCTTATTAATTTTAATTATTTACTAATTTTTGTGTTTATATATATATATATATATAAACACAAAAATTAGTAAATAATTAAGATTAATATATATACTGTGCTTAGTGTAGAAAATGTGTATTTGGTGTTGAATATATAGTATTATTGTTAATTGTTGCCCCTATTTGATCTCTACATTCGTTCTACGTCGCCTAAGAAAATGCCATTTTCGGGGTTGATGTATTTTAGAGTTAATTTTGGCGATTTTGAAGGTGAAAATTAATATCATTTCCCTCATTAAAAGCTTGTTTGATTTTTAGGTACTTTATCTATTACTAATATTAATTTTTTTACTTTATATAGATATCGTGTTTAGTGTATAAAATGTGTATTTGGTGTTGAAGATATAGTATTGTTGTTAGTTGTTTCCCTTTTTTATATATACGTTAGTATTATTCTTAGTTGTTAGTAATTTTTGAGTTTGTAATTATTTGTCATATGACAGTGATCGAAAATGAATAAGAACTGGATGAAATGCTCAAGAGGTTCAACGGAATTCATTGTGGGGCTAATGGAGTTCTTGGAGTATGTTTGAGAAAATGGCAACAGTTCGACTGGATTGTATCCATGTCCCTGCAAAAAATGTTTCAACATGGGCCAACGGGTGACATTAGATGAAATATACATCCACTTGACCAATGCAGGTATAATGGAGTCATATACAGTATGGAACCTACACGGGGAAATTCCAGAGACAACTTCGCAATGGCAAGCAGAACAGAACAGGGCGTCTTCGAGTAACCCGACCATGGACTTCGTACAAGATGCTTTTCCTTTTCGTGAATCGTATGATCACCCTGGTGTTGACAATGCATTTCATGCTGACCCTGTCTCCAAAGAAAATTCGATAGCATATCAACGTCTCTTAGACGAAGCAGTGACTCCACTGTACGAGGGTAGTCAAGTCACGGCGCTAGCTTCAATACTTAGATCGCTGCAACTAAAACAGAGTTGCAATATGGCAGACACATCCTTCAACAAGTGGGCTGCTGAAATTAATTACCTGTTGCCCGAAGGGAACAAGTACCCTGACTCATACAAAGCTGTAAAAAAGGCCTTAAAGAAGATTGGCATGGGTTACGAGGTCATCCACGGGTGTTACTACGGCTGTTACTTGTTTTACAAGGAGGGTAAAGACCTAGATCAATGTCCTATTTGCGGTGAGTCAAGATGGGAAGAAGAAAATACAGGCGGTGGCAAACGGATTGCCCGGAAGACGGTTCGATACTTCCCATTGGCACCGAGGTTGCAGCGTCTATATAGTTTTAAACATATTGCAAAGGAAATGCGGTGGCATGGGGAAAGAAGAGAATATACTGAATATCTTAGACATCCAGCGGATGGAGAAGCATGGAAGGATTTCGACAGGTGACGTATATATTCACAGTTCATACACATACAATTTAATAAATTGTTAGTCTAATTATTTTTATATTAAGGAATTTGTCTCGTCATTTTGCAGGTCCCAACCGCAATTTGCCGCAGACATTAGAAACGTACGTCTTGCTCTAGCGTCAGACGGGTTCAGTCCGTACTCTACTACGGTGGTTCCCTACAGTTGCTGGCCTGTTATTGCGATGCCTTATAATTTGCCGCCTTCGTTGTGTATGAAGAAGGAGTTTAACATTCTAGTCTTACTAATATCCGGCCCTAAGAGTCCGGGAAAGACTCTAAATGTGTTTATGAGACCACTGATTGATGAACTTAAGATGCTTTGGGAGATGGGGGTTTCAACTTGGGATCGATACGGTGAAGTGGCATTTAACATGAGGGCAGCCGTTATGTGGACCATTAGCGACTTTTCAGGATTAGGAATGTTGGGAGGTATTCAGACAAAATGGTACAAAGCATGTCCCATATGTTTGGATGATATTATTGCGGTTCACAATAATGGAAGGATGTCATACCAGGGAGCGCGTAAATGGCTTTCTGAAGATCACCCTTATCGGAGGATACCACAAAGGTTTAATGGGGAGCCAGAGCTTAGACCCGCCCTACAAAGAAAGTCTGCACGTCAGGTTCTTGAAGCTACCAACAGTTTTTCTTACCCTCAAAATTCTTTGCATCCGCATCCTGACTTCAAACAGGTACGTCTCAAACTAACAGTAGTTGTGATATTGTAATAAGTTAATTTGTAATATTGTAAATTGATAAGTTGTGTTGTACTTAATGTTAGGCAGCTAAAAAGAGATTGTGTTGGACTCACGTCAGTATATTTTGGGAGCTGCCTTACTGGACATCATCGAGTGTGAGACATGCATTAGATGTGATGCACATCGAAAAAAATGTATGCGACAACATCTTGGGCACCGGTTTAGGTCTCGATGGAAAGACTAAGGACGATATGAAATCTCGATTAACTCTAAAGAATATGGGCATACGCAGCAATCTTTGGCCGAGGATAGGGCCATCAGGAAAAGTGACGCTACCTCAGGCGAATTACACAGTTCGTCCTAGGGATCTCAGAGACGTATTGGATCGGGTTGCAGCTGTTAAATATCCAAGAGGTTATGCTGGAAGCCTAAAGAGTAAGATCAGACCGTCTGATAAAAAGTTTTTTTGATTGAAGACTTACGATTGCCATGTCATGCTTCAACGTGTTCTTCCTGTGGTTATCCGACCATATTTGGGAAGGGACGTCGCCGACGCATTAGTAGAGTATTGCAGATTCTTTCAGACAATTTGCGCCCGAGAGTTGAAGAAATCAGATGTCCATCAACTGCAAACCGATATTTTCATGATCCTATGCAAGTTGGAGATGATATTTCCGCCAGCTTTCTTTACCATCATGGTCCATCTATGCATCCACCTGCCGGAACAGGTCCTGCTCACTGGTCCCGTGCATTATACCTGGATGTTTTCCATTGAAAGGTATTATTTCAGATCTTAGGATATTATATATAATTGTCTTTAATTGTATACATTTGTACTATATAATTGAGCAATCTTTCAGGCAGCTCGGAGAATACAAGAAAGATGTTGGAAACAAGCGTTACCCAGAGGGGTGTATTGCCGAGAGGAACATCATGCACGAGTGTGTGACTTTCATCAATAACTATCTACATGATCCTAACGCGAGTGATGAAGTCATACCGGATTCACCTCAGTGGAACATTTCCGTTGTCTCCCACCTCGTCAAGCCCAAAGGTTGTGTCAGAAACATCCGTCTTAGTAAGCAACAAATTACGACGGCTCACTGGTGTGTTATGATAAACTGTACATAAACAGAATGGTATATTGAAACTCACCGCCAACAATTTGCGAAAATAGCTCCACATGGCACTGATGCTGATCGTGTGGCGTCATTTCTTAACCACCTCCCCAGATGGGTAAACTTTCATCCTTAACTTACTTTCACTTGTCGCATGCATATTTACATTTCATTGATGTTCCATATATATTTATATTATTATTATTATGCAGATGCTCCATCTGCTACAAATACATGATCCTAAATACAATCGGGAGATACAGATCCTTGCATCTCAGCCTATGATGTGCACCATTTTCTCTCAGTGCGAGGTGAACGGTGTCAAATTTGTTACTGAGTATCGAGATCGGATTCGGAAGACTCAGAATAGTGGAGTGACATGCGTGGCCGGTGATCTGACATACTACGGGATTCTGCAATCAGTTGTCCAACTGACTTATGCGGAACGCATGCCAGTTGTGTTATTCAAGTGTAAATGGTACAACACCGACCCTACTGTTCCCGAAAGTGTACAGTATAATCGTGGTCTTACTTCCGTGAACACGAATAGTAGTTGGTACGACGACTTTCCATTTATTCTGGCCACGACGGCAACCCAAGTGTTCTATATAGATGATCTGTTGGCTGGTGAGGGTTGGAAAGTTGTCAACCATATGGCACACAGAGGTACGTTCAGTGAGGCCACACTTGCAAGGGACGATATGACCACTCCACTGTATGAAGTAGATGAACCTTATCAAGAGCCGGATGCGATATGTCTTCCTATATCGAAGTTATTTATCAACCTAGGTCCAGTACCGTTTGTAAATATTCCTGTATATGAAAATGAAGATGAAGACGAGGATGATGATTATGACGAGGATGAAGACTCCGATGATGCTGAAGGGTTTAACAATGATCTATATAGCAGCGATGAGGATGAAGACGACGAGGATGATGATGATGATGATGATGATGACTCCGATTGAGATTATTATGTGCGTTTAAAGCTAGTTGTGGCATAATTTGTGGCGGGCATTTTAACAAGCTTTATGTGATTCTGCAGCTGCAACTCCACCAACTCCATTTATTGCACCCCTATCTGGTTATAATAATAATTATTATGATTATTAAAATAATTATTACTAAAATATAAATGTGCAAGTTATAATTAGAATATAGATTATCTTAATAAAATTATTGAAATTAAATTACTATTAAAATAAAAAAATATTAAAAACTCTTAGGCGACGTAGTTTTAATTTATACGTCGCCTAAGATTATATTAGGCGACGTAGTATTTATTATTACGTCGCCTAAGATAATCTAAGGCGACGTATAAATTAAAACTACGTCACCTAAGACAATCTTAGGCGACGTATAAATAAATACGTCGCCCAAAAGGTTTTTCCCTTTAAATTTTCACGAAAATTTAAATTATTTTGAAATTGTGAAATTTTGAAATCCACTTGAGCGACGTAGGTAATTAAATTATGTCGCTTAGGGTATGTCATAGGCGACGTAGATATATACCTACGTCGCCCAAGTGAATAGCATATATTAAACCTTTCACCCCAAATTTTTTTTTTCCGCGAAACAATCCCCTTCTCCCTCTATCTCTCAGTTCTCCCTCTTCCCTCATCTCCGACCACCACCGCCTTAAAACCCTAGCCCCCATTCCGACCACCACCGCCTCAAAACCCTAGCCCCCTTTTCGACCTCCACCACCTTGAAACCCTAGCCCCCATTCCGACCACCACTACCTCAATACCCTAGCCCCATATCCGTTCACCACCACCACTGCCCTTGCTCACCGCCAACGCCGCCGTCGCTTACTGCGTCCACCGCTCACCGCCACCACCACCATTGTCCACGTAAGATTTATTCCCATTCGCCCCTCTTAAATCTCAATCCCATTGCCATTTTTTAGTTGATTGCTAGTTAATTAATATTGCTAGTTAGTTAATTATTGCTAGCATAATCTTCTTTGATTGCTAATTGAACTGTGTCTATTTATTTTAGAGGAAATAAATGCCTATTCTATTTATTTTAAATCTGGACGTTCTCTATGTAAATTTTCTTGTGTACAGCTTGTGCAAAAGGCTAACATCCCCCTATAATTTCTTTATAATTTTGACAGAAGTTAATCTTGTTCTTTCCCCATCTCTAGCATTACTAGTACTTAAAAATGTCAAAATTTTCTTACTAAAGCACAACCAAAGTTTCAGAGTAGTTTTTGGCATTGAAATGTAGATGATTACAAAATAAAAGAAAAAGTAAAATATCAGGAAATATTTTTCTGAGTAAGATTCTTCATGTTGTATGATCAGGAGTATACAACAAAAATCTGGGTATTTTGGATTTCATGGTTAACACGTGTACGGTTGAACACATGTTTTACACATAATAATTGTCATATATTCTGCCAAGGGTGGCTCAAATAGGTAACGTAATGGGCACCAAATTCAGTAGTTTTGTAGGCATGAGCAATTTGCTAGCAAATATATACAACACGCACAAATAGATGAAACCCAATCAGTTATACCCTCCCCTGTTAACTGTCACTTATAGGTATTTGAAATTGCCCCATATGGGGTATTGAACCTTCCCCAAATGGAACTCAATCAGTTATAAACACCAAATGAAGGAACAAATCGATGCTCATTTGCAGACATAAAATCAATATGCTCAGAGAAACTAACGTTTAGCCAACTCACATATTGTTGTTTGTCTGCAAATCCGTCTGAGAAACCGCATCAAATCCATTTTCAGCAATTGTGCTTTGGCATTTCTGTGCAACCTATAGCAACTGATTCACCTACAAATGAAGTATATCTCACAAGTTCAAGTAACAAGTTTCAAAATATTTTACGTAACCTAAATAAAGTGTTTTCCCTCCTTCTTCTGTTTGGGTGAATCTGGGATTCAGAAATTATTAGTTCTTTCAACAACTCTTAGGTATCTTCTAGAAATACTGCAAAAAAATCAATTAAAGTTGGAACAAGAGAACAATTAAGGAATAAAGCTGTTATAGATGGTATAATTGTGTGCAAATGTCAAATTTGCAAGTGTTCACGCCCTTGAAAAACTGTGGAATATGTGAAAATAAAGAGCTCCAAGTTGAAAACTTATGTACCGTGGAATTTATTGACCAAGTTCAACCAAGAAGAACATACTTTATATTGATGCACACACATTGAACTATACCTACTGTTCCCAAACCAAGTTCAAGCAAAGAGGATAAAAATACATAACATGTACCTGCGGTAAAACCATCTTCTGATGAAGAAGCTCTTCATGGCGCCGAGCACAAAACTCCCAAGATAATATCTGAAAAGAGTTATAAGCTCAGAAGTGCTAACAGGATACATAAAGCTACAAATACCACCTATAGAAGAGTAGTTTTCTTCAACCTTTAAATCAGGGTATGACACGAAGCTGACCCTCGCGGACCACCCGAAGGTGCTCGTATACAGTCTCTTGAACAGCTTCTCCATACTCCAACATCATTATCCCAGAATTAAATCTACGTTCAAGGGGCAAGTCCAGAAACAAAAGCTCATCGATGACCCCACTTCCAAATTTGATTTCATCAAGTCTAGGGAGCACTTCAAAAGTAGCCTCTGTTGAAACCCCACACAAGAAATTATAGAATGAATTAGAAAAGAAATTCTGATTTGGACTAATGCACACTATGATAATTAGGTGCAGAATATTCAGTTACTTCTTGGGTCAAAGATAATCCAAAGGAGAGCCCCCTAAGCATCTACCTTAAACCAAGAACAACACGCTTCTGTTGTACTTGAGAGTTAAGCAGAAAACAGTATTTTTCCTACCCTTTTATTGAGTATGCATAGGTGATAGGCCCGCTTTCTATTCAAGGAAGCACTATACATGGAAAATTTTCTAATGAAGAATCCAATTCAACAACATGATTACATTAATAAGCATGTCAATTCACAACTTCCTCGCTGGGAATTTGTATCAAAGAGTACAAGTATGGGATTAGGAGCATAAACCTGTACTCTAACCATACTAGAAACTATTACTATAAAAATTCAAAAATAAAATATATGAATCATAAGTTCATGACTGATACCTAGGTGCATAAATTATTATATAAACACGCACATGGCTATCAACAAGATTTCCTTCATAAGCTTACCAGCTTTTGGCACATCTGAATAGCATTGAATATGAATAGCTTAAGGGTTCAATTCTCTATGAAATTAAATCTTACAACAATATAGAGCAGAATGCAATGCATGGATGCAACTTGAGAGCTTTCAAGATTAACCTGTAAATAATCT